>CABHPR010126856.1:1190-34007 GCA_902168415.1 Peromyscus melanophrys | reverse complement strand
TTTTTTTTTTTTTCTTTTGTTTGATTTGTTGATAGTGTGTGGGGGTGTGTGTGCCATGATGCAAGTAGAGGTCGCAGGACAGCTTTCAAGGGTCTGTTCTCTCCTGCCACCCTGTGGTTTCAGGGGCTTGAATTCAGGTTACTGCTTTTACTTACTGGGCCATCTCATCAGCCCAGAGACGGCAGTTTCAGTATTGTTTGCTGCAGTAAAGTAGCAATGTAGCCTGAATCTTAAATGGTCTTATTAATAAGAATAAACCTGGAGCCAGATATTGGGGTGAATGCTGGAAGCAGAACAAGCCACAGCTTCCTCACCTCGCCAGTTCCTCAGCTGATCCTGTTTCCTCAGACTGGAAGCTTCTGAGTCCTCATCCAGAATGAATCTCAGCTGAACTGTTGCTCAAAAGCCTAAAAGCTTAACCAGGCTTAATTCCTGGTTTTCATGCCTTATACACCTTTCTGCTTTCTGCCATCACTTCCTGGGATTAAAGGCTCACTTCCTGGGATTAAAGGCATGAGTCACCATGCCTGGCTGTTTCCAGTGTGGCTTTAAACTCAGAGATCTGGATGGATCTCTGCCTCCCAAGTGATAGGATTAAAGGCATGTGTTACCACTGCCTAACTTCTATGTTTAAAATTGTGGCTGTTCTGTTCTCTGACCCCAGATATAGGATGCACAATATTTTGGGAAACACAATATCACCACGTAGCAATATCTGTATGATGGATATGAGATTATTAACCCAGGTTGTGTGAAGAACTCGTATTTTCTGGAAGTAAGAGGAAGTGTTTTAGCCTGGGAGTAGGACACACTGGGCTTCAGTTGTCCATCTCAACATACCAAATCTTCTCTTACAGCATCAACTTAGACTTCTAGAAGCCCAGAAAAGAAATCAAGAAGTAGTTCTGCGACGCAAAACTGAAGAGGTACATTTGGAGGGACATTTTGACTTTGGGAAAAAATAATGTATTCCTTTTCTTCTCACTTTGTGGTGCTGGTGGGAGTGGGGGGGGGTTAAACCTAGAGCTTTTCATGCGATAGACAAATCCTCTACCACTCTACTCCATCCCTGTAATGTGCATTTCTACAGACAGTGCTTAGACCAACCTCTGATGCTCTTTCAGGTTACAGCTCTCCGTCGGCAAGTAAGACCCATGTCTGACAAAGTAGCCGGGAAAGTCACTCGGAAGCTGAGCTCATCTGACAGCTCTGTCCAGGATGTGGGTCCCAGTGCAGCTGCAGGGGATGCAGAGGCATCAAGGGCAGGCAGCCAGCAGAAAATGAGGATTCCTGTGGCAAGGGTCCAGGCGTTACCAACACCCACAACAAACGGAAGCAGGTCCTGCCGATTCTTAATTGCCCTGATACGGTCCTTTGTGTGTGTTCATACTGAACGCTGTATAAGCACAATAGGTCTCTGTATTGATTGTGCACGATCAAATAAAGGCATAAGTAATTGTATTTGTCTTTGTAAATGACTACAGGAAAAACTATCAGAGGAAAGGATTGACTGGTAGAGTATTCACTTCCAAGACAGCCCGCATGAAATGGCAGCTGCTTGAACGCCGGGTCACTGACATCATCATGCAGAAAATGACCATTTCCAACATGGAGGCCGACATGAACAGACTCCTCAGGGTATGGAAAACAGAAGCTAGAACTGCCCTCCTTAGCTGGCTCTCAGTCTTACTATTTCATCTTTGTTCCTCGGAAGCATTGAATGCTTCTATAGTGTCCTTTTGTCTTGACTGCATCGTGTGTGAGTTTTCTTAAAATTTAAATCCAATATGTGTTTCTTTGATTTTTGTTTTTCCATAGCAACGGGAAGAACTCACAAAAAGGCGGGAGAAACTTTCAAAGAGGAGAGAGAAGATAGTCAAAGAGAGTGGAGACGGAGATAAAAATGTGGTCAACATCAGTGAGGAGATGGAGTCCCTAACCGCGAATATAGATTACATCAATGATAGTATTGCTGACTGTCAAGCTAACATCATGCAGATGGAGGAAGCCAAGGTGTGTACTGTAAAAGATAGTTGCTCTTTTTTCCTTGTTCTCATTGTTTGTGAGAGAAAGTCTCTCACCCTGGCTGTCCTCAGGCTTGGCGTGAGTAGACCTTCTGATCCTCCTGCCTTTACCTCCCGGATGCTAGAAGTGTGAGTTGTTAGGATGCTTGGGATCTTAGATATTTAACAGCTTAGGGAAAAGAACTTCTGTATTGTGTATCTTTAAGAGCACTTTGAAGTTTTATATGAAGGTATTTTCTAATTTTTGGTTTAATCTGATTCTTAGGTTTTATGCATAGAATAATCTACTCTCCTGTTTTTCTCTACTGACCTTGTGATATTCTTTATTATATCGCATGTATCATTTATTATGTCTTGCCTTGAATTTTTAGCTGCTCGGATATGTCTACTTTTGACTGAAACATGTATTTCTTAGTGTGGAAAGCATGTGATATTCTTCTGAGTAGCTTCGTTGACTTTTCCATACTGTCAAGTCAATACAATAGCCTGTTGCCTTCTATTGAAACGCATCTAGATCAAAGTAACAGTCGTTCCCCACTGGTTTGATGTAGGAAGAAGGTGAGACGTTGGATGTCACTGCTGTCATTAATGCCTGCACACTTACTGAAGCTCGGTACCTGCTGGATCACTTCCTGTCAATGGGCATCAATAAGGTGAGATTTAACTATTCTGCCCTTGGAACCCGAGTTGTGATCAATTCAGTTTTCAATATCTCTCTCCAGTAACCCTCCTCTTGGTAAAAGGAAATAAAATTCTTAAGTGAAAAAATAAAATATTTTTTCTTTAGAGCTACAATAAAATGTTTATATAAATATTTGTACCAGTTTTACTGGCTCTGTTGAACTTGTTTATTAGAACAAATAAACAAAGAAAAAAATAAAGCCCATTTTGCTCCAATGAAAGACTATCAGGGGAAGCAGATTTTGTATCACAGCTGGCTTGCTGCTAACTCTGTACAACTCAAGAGAAAATCGGAGAGGAAAAAAAATAAGTTGTGCCCCCATACTCTTTTGACTACCAACCTAATTTGTCATCAGTAGGACACTTATTCCCAGTTGCTGAAGGTGGTGACAGCTGTGTCTCTTGCTCCCCACACTGGACCTGTGCTAGACCCTTACACTGTGCTCTCACACTTCTTATGTACCATGTGCCTGCAAAGTAGGTCTTGCTCCACAGCACTTCACATGCAGGAACTGAGAATCTGGAGGGTGATATTGTGGACAGGGAAACTTAGAACAAAGACCTCTGAACAGAGTAAGCAGAGGAGCTGGTTTGCGTTAAGGCCTGTCCGATGTCACAGTCAGCGCCCTAAGCATTTTAGTGTGGTGGGCTTTGTTTCCTGTGATGTAAGACAGACGGCGTTTCTGGTTATTGTTGCAGGGTCTTCAGGCTGCGCAGAAAGAGGCTCAAATTAAAGTCCTGGAAGGTCGACTCAAACAAACCGAAATCACCAGTGCCACGCAAAACCAGCTCTTATTCCACATGTTAAAGGAAAAAGCCGAGTTAAACCCTGAGCTGGATGCTTTACTAGGCCCTGCTTTGCAAGGTAATTTGGATTAAGTTATACTTAGATGACTTGCATGGTGGCTTTGCTCTTTGGACATTGTATCTCTATCTCCTTCCTCTACGGCTTGTTTGAATAGATGCTATACTTACTTAAGGCTTTTAATAAACATTCTTACTTTAATTTGCATGTGTATGTAAATTTGGGGGAAAGTACTTAATTGTCATTCCAAGAAACAATTACCCACCTAAGGTTATTTCACTTTATCAAACCATTGGTTCTTATGGATACAGGAGACTAGGAAAGTTTCTGGATGGGTGATTTCAATTATTTAAAAGATTAACCAAGTTCCATTACCTTTACGCTGCATACCTAACTGTGCTAAAATGCATCCGTGTTTGTTATGGCATCTATTCTGGATACCGAAGCATCGGGACATAATCTTGTGCTATGTGAGAGTTTTAACTTTGGATTTGTTTTGATTGGAGTATTGCTTTTTGTTTCCTTCCGTTGTTGTTTATCCAGATCTAGATAGCGCCCCGCAAGGTGAGTATGTTTAGCTTTCTGTGTCTCAAACAGCTGCATGAGTCACTAATCGTCCCGTGCACTAATTGTGGCACGTTTCTGAAAACGTTCTATCGGTAGCCACTGTTTTTGCATGACCTTCTCTGAAACATATTCATGATAAAAACGAAAATACTAAATCTTTTGTGTTAAACGTTCTTGATTTTGAAATTCCTAGATGTTTAAAGAGGTGTGCTTGAGCTAATAGTCATTTGAGCTCAGTGGCGGGATTCTATACGTTTTCTGAATTCTTCCTCTTTCTTACAGGAAAACATGGAGTATATGTTCCTTTTTAATTTTTAAATGTATCTATTAACTTTCATCCATTGTTTTAACCTCATAAATAACTTTCTTTTGTAGACAGTCTCATCATGTATTCCCTCTAAAAATAAAATTAGGGCTATTAGGGATATATATATACACATATATATACACACACATATATATACATTATATACACACAATATATATATTTATAAATTAAATAAAATACAAGGAATTATTTGGACACACTGATATTGTGGTTATAATCATAAGCATCATATTTTCAATGTTGAAGATACTATAGAGATCATTGCATATAATTTTTTTTTTTAAGATTTATTTACTTATTAGTTGTACCCTGTTCTACCTGCATGTACATCTGCATGCCAGAAGAGGGCACCAGATCTCATTACAGATGGTTGTGAGCCACCTTGCGGTTGCTGGGTATTCAACTCAGGACCTCTGGAAGAATAGCCAGTGCTCTTAACCTCTGAGCCATCTCTCTAGGTTGCACATAGAAATTTTCACCCTTTTCTTGTTCCTGACTTCCATATGAACTACTCATTGGTCATATCTTCACATTCTCTTAATGATGATATGTGTAGAATCAGGAGACTGGAGGGATTTTATTACTAGTGATTGGTTAGAATGCTGAATTCAGAGCAATTTTTATTTAATTAAAGTTATTTACAAATGCAATAATAACTTTCTTTTTTCCAATTATACAACTCTTCAAAATTTTCTGAGTGCTTATTGGTAAAGGAGAGGAAAATAACTCAAAGATTAAATGTAGTTACTTTTCTGTGTCCCTAGACTAAACATAATCTATGACCCCTCACTGTTTAAGATGATAAGCTCTTGTACAAATAAAATACAGGACCTATTTGATTTTTATACCATATATTCTTTTTTTAATGTTTATTTATTTATTATGTATATAGTGTTCTGCCGGGAAGAGGGCACCAGATCTCATTACAGATGGTTGTGAGCCACCATGTGGTTGCTGGAATTGAACTCAGGACCTCTGGAAGAGCAGCCAGTGCTCTTAACCTCTAAGCCATCTCTCCAGCCCCTATACCATGTATTCTTGTGAAGTAGTATTTCCTTGAGAGCGACTGTGTTGTATACAATATAACATATAAATAGAAACACCACTATTTGAAGATACTTGTCAAGCCATGACAAGGACAATAAAAGAGTAATTAGGAACAATTAGGGTCGACTAGAAGGCACTGTGTTCCACTCCTCAGTACCGTTTCTGCCATCCACACGTTGTCCAATGGACTTGTTTTCTCCTTCCTTCCTTCCCTTCCTCATCCTTGGTTCTTCCTTTTCTGTCCCTTTCTTCACTTCCTTCTCCTCTTTTTCCTCCTTGTTTTGCCTTTTTCCTGTTCCTGCCTTTTCTCCTGGTCCTCCGCTCTGCCCCTCCCACTTCCTTTTCTCCATTTTCCCCTGTCTACTTCTTCGTTGCCCTTGTCCATCTCTTCTTCCTGTTCTTGTAGTGTCTCAACTGAACATATGCTCCATAACTTAGAAGAGCAGTTATTTAATGGCATTTTGTGTAGAAAGATGTCAGCCTGCCTATTTGAGGAACATCTTAGTTTTTTCAGTTTTCTGCTTACAGAAGCAGAGAGTGCAGATGTTGTCAATCGATAGAGCCCATCACTTATGGCAGAAAATTTCCCTAGAGATTAGGGCTAGAGTCTAAGTCAGAGGAACTGGAGGTCAACCAGAGAAGGACAACAGTAATGGACATTCCATCGGCAAGCCAGACAGTCATAGGGAATATACCTATATGAACTTTACTCAGCTTTCTAGTTTCGTCTTAAACATTGAGGCTGAGAACTGGAAATGTGGTGATATATTGTGCACCCTAACAAAGCTTGCCTGAGGAACAGAGAAGCAGAACCAGCCACAGCAACCACCTATTACTTCGCCAACTCCACGAATCCCCTGACTGAGATCCTCTGAGTCTTCACCCGAAAGGGTCTCAGCTGAACTGCCTTAGTTCCTGTTTCCTCACGCCTTATATACCTTTCTCCACCCTGTCATCACTTCCTAGGATTAAAGGCGTGTGTGCTTCCCAGTACTGGGATTAAAGGTGTGTGCCACCATGTCTGGCTCTGTTTCCAGTGTGACCTTGAACTCACAGAGATCCAGGTGGATCTCGGTCTCCCAAGTGAACAAAAGGATTAAGGGTGTGTGTGTACCACCACTCCCTGGCTCTGTATATAATTTAGTGACTGGCTCTGTCCTCTGATCCTCAGGCAAGCTTTATTAGGGTACACAATATATTACCACAGGATTGATAGGCGATTGCAACCCCAATCATTTGCTCATGAGCCGTATGCTCTGCTGAGGGTGACATACCATGACACATTTATAACAGTTCAGTGAGGGCAGAGACTGAAGTAAATACAAAGGGCACTGGGGTACAGAGTGGAACTACCCAAAAGAATGCCAGGCGTTGATGAAGACTGCCTGGAGCGGATGGGATTTGAACTGATATGTAAAAAAGAGGATGAGGGGTCACACAAGCTTAGGAGTGGGGAGGGACAGCTGGATTATGTACCAGCAGGTCAGTACTCTGGAGGAACAAGCATATGGTTTATAATGATGAAACTTAACGTTAGTGGCTAAGCCGGGGCCACCACTCCTTACCACACTTATGATCTTATAGCCTTTGAGGAACATTTCTATTTTTTACACTTATTCCTACTTTTATTGGGGGGGCCCCCAAGGCCCCATTATTGTACTATACCTCTATCTCTACTATAGATTTTCTAGGAACCCCATGGAACTCAGCATATACTTGTGTTTATGGTTAAGATTTCTTGAGAAAAGAATGATGAGAATACGCAGCTGTAGTATAAGGGAAAAGACACAGATGAGCCTGTAGGACTCCAAGCTCCCTTTGCTTGTTCCCATCTACGAGAGCTCACACAGAGTGCAGGCCCTAGGAACAAAGCACAGCAGTTTGAGCCAGGGAAATCTGTTAGACAGTCGTCACCACCCAAGGTTATTATTGGGGCCAAGAGTGGTAAGTATAAGTGCCTAACGTGTGCCAGATTCTAGGCCCCCAAATAGAAAACACATAGTCAGCATCAGTCACATGTTTGCAAGTCTAGTCCTCATGAGCATCCTTTATTAGTTTGTTGTTGACCAGGGATACTTTGAGAGTTGGTTTTTTGAGAGTTAGCCAAGGTGTATATAGGTTTGCAAGCCGGTGTTTCTAAAGGAAGAATTCACAGGGTTTCTGTATTAGTTCTATTTCATATACTACTTTTTAATACAAAGATATACCTTTTATTTAACAAACTTCTCGAGTTGTTAGATTGTAAAAACTCTACCCTGCTGTGGACAAGCAGGACAACTAGGGGTTCTGTGTCTGCCTGAATCTGAGTGCTGCTTGGTGAGGAACACACCCGATGGTCTTGTGCTACAGTTCAGAACTGTGTGCTGCCCAGACCTAGTGCTTCCCATCAGTTTCAGGTTTGAGGATATATCTAAGTTGGTGACCGACTGGGGTGGGGGCCTCTTGCTCTGACCAGGTTGTTTAGATGAAGTATAAATTATCTCTCTGGAAGGCATATGTTCAGAAGTAGGAGTTAGGTATTTTTTTAAACCAGGTTTGAACTTCTGCTTAATGTCTCAAGTTCTATTTGTTTTCACCACCGTCTGTAAGAAAAATGGTAGTCAATCACATTCAACTGCAAACTCCACTCAGAGAGAGAGAGAGAGCAAACTGGAAATGGGGTGGGACAAAGCTGTCAACTCACCAAGCCCACCCCCCAGTGACATTCTTCTGCCCACAAGGCTACACTACCTCACCATCCAGCTCTACCACCTGGGCACCAAGTGTTCAAATACCCGAGCCTGTAAGGAACATTTCTCATTCAAACCCCCATCCCTTGTCATTTCTTTATAACCCCATTTTTATATTATTAACTACTTCAGTTATCTTAGCAACTCAATATTCTGTTTGAGGATTAAGTCCTCACACAGAGGACTCTTTTAGAGGAAAGGCTTTGAGATGCACATTGCCTCCAAGACCACCATTTCCCTCCCCTCTCCGTGATTCCTAGACATGGTTCCATTTTAGGGAATATTTCCAAACATTACTAAACTATCACCAAGGTGTGTACTCAATGTTGAGGGAAGAGAACATTAGAAGAGAGGAAGAAATTAGTTGACTAGTGTCCATAGTGTGCTTACATAATGCAAATGTGTGAACCATACACATATATATTTAAATTATATCATAATATTATTTAGTTTTGTGAATGACTTTATTGTAAAATATGAGTGTAAAAGGCTGCATGTGTTAGAGGCTTGCTGACAGTTAAGTAGTTTATGTTTTATAGTTGTTTTAGCTACTGATTTCCTAGTTTTATGTTCGGTTTCCTTGTTTTTTAGCCTGCTACTGTTTTCCTGATGTGGCAGTTTTCACTCATAGAAGTTTGCAGAACTGTCGCATGCACACCTACTGTTGTCTCTGTCTTCCGTGTACCTGTGAATGAGATGCATGCTATTGTGTGACATCCGCATATCTTCATATATATTCTCTCTACTTGAAACTTTAGAGGGGGGAAAGTATTATACTAAGCTCACATAACTGGTACAGTATTAGAATGTTTATGTGCTCAGAGTGCTAGTGATTGGCCAAGTGAACTAAAGGGAGGGCGTGCAGCATTTGTTATGACCCGTTTTTAATCAGTGAGCTTGTGTGTTTGAATAGGACTGATATATATAAAAAGTGTTAATGTAAACGTGTGTACTCAGATAAATATATAACCTAATTCCCATTCTCTGAATACCGTTTTTCCATCTTTCACCATTCAAACTCATGATTTTCCTGTATTGAACCCATTTCTCCTCACCCTAGCACATGCAACTAAAGGCGCTTCTTAGAAGTGTTTTCCAACAATCTGGTTTGATTCAGCAATCCAAACCAAAGTGCCCCTGTTGTGATGCTGAGCTGATGTGCATATGTTTAGCCTAGGGATTAGGTCCCCATGCGACCTGTACAACACTTGCATTTTTCACTTTTTTTGTAGAAAATGAAGAGGACAGTAGTGATGAGGATGCACCTTTACACAGCCCGGGGTCAGAGGGAAGGTAAGCGCTGTAGAGGCCATCACACTTGACTTACTTCTATAATGTTTTCTTTTAAGATTTTTTTCATTTTAATTATGGGTGTTTGTGTATGTCTGTGGAGATTTATGCACATGAGTGTAGGAGCCTACAGAGGTCAGAAAAGGGTGTTGGATCCCCTGGAGCTGGAGCTACAGGCGGCTATGAGTCACTCACTGTGGTGCTGGGAACCAAACTCAGGATTTTTGTAAGAACAGAAAGTGTTCTTAACCACTGAGTCGTCTCTCCAGCCCATCAGGTAATATTGTTAAAATGTGACTCTTACTGCATTGAGCAATTATCTTAAAATAGAAATAATTTTGAATTTTATTGTTGGTGATAGCTCTAGGAGCATTAATATGATAGCCAAAGTCATGCCTGTCATAAATTTTAAAATATAATATTTAAGGAAGAAAAATGGGTTAATTTTTAATAAATCTATCTGAATTTTAAATGTTATCTTTCTGTGTTTTCCGTAGAAGTGATTTTTTTCATAGTTGTGAACATAAAGGACACACAATGCTGTATAGTGATTTTGAATTTAATCTCATAATTGATCCTTGTTTATATGCAGCACACTGTCTTCAGACCTGATGAAACTTTGTGGTGAAGTGAAACCGAAGAACAAGGTGAGGAAAATTACCAGAAAATACTGGGCAAACATTTTTCCATTGCTCTCCATTTAAAATAAACTGTTGATAGGCCTCAAACTTGGCTGTTAGTAGAGTGGCAGGGGAATGGTTTTCCGCAAATTTTCTCGTTTGTAAGGAATGTATTTTATGTTCTCTATAAGTCATAATTGAAGAAATACTTCTCAGTTGAAACTTCAGCTTGACTATGTTTTTAGGCTATTTCTACTTGATAAAATATAGAGTGGAACCCGAGTCTTAAACAATTGGTTCGTTAAGTAGTAGACTCACAACTGTGTGCCAAAACAGTCATTGAATTTGACAGTATTGGTGAAATTCTAGCACTTTTTTTTTAAGCGTTTCTTACTTGTTAAGTATTCTGAGATTATTTAAAATAAAAATTTAGGGAGAGGAAGTTAGGAGCTGTGCCCTATCTCAGCAATAAACACCATTAAGTGTTGGTCTTTTTTCTTTCTTTTTTTTTTTTTTGAAGGGCTATGGGCCCAAGGCTATCAGATCCTTCATTTTTTTCCCCTATGATAAGTCTTAAAATAGAGGTTTTTAGTGTATAATTTCTTTATTTTTAAAAGTACTTGTGAGGCTAATGAAAATAGAGCTCTAGATTCTTGTATGGTCTTAGAGTACTAGCTTTTCAGTATATAGTTTGTATCTTGCACTTGGTGATCAAACAAGCTACCAAAACTCAGAACATTTTTCTTGTGGTTCGGATCCAGTGAAAGCAGAGAGAATCTCGTAGGGTTTCATCTTCTCGGTCTGTGAAAGCCTATTTTGTGAAGCCTAGTTGAGAAGCCCAGGAGACTTGGGGAGTGATGGCCGCAGAATGATCTGAAACCACCCTCTGTGGTCGTGAATTTGCAAGGGCGAAGAGCCCTCTACCCGACCACCTTTGCCATGGGAAGAACTGAGGGGGTAAAAAGTGTCTGCAGGGCTTTCGCATTTCAAAATAACCAAAGCTTTTCTTCTGCTTGCTACTCTTGAACCGTAAAGATGCGATGAAGGTCTCATCTCCTTTCCATTCTTTGAATAACGAAGTCATTTTGTGATTTTAATAAGTACTGTGTTAACAACATAGAATAAGAGTTGAAAACGAGAGAGTGTATTTTCCAGTGGGCAGAGTAAACTCATAATTTAGGATATTAGAAGAAAAAAAAACACTACAAATAAAAATGAAAAATTTGTATTAGCAAAGCATTTAAAGATGAGCAACGTTAGAGTCTGGTTGAATTTCACTGCAATGGGTTTTCGTTTGGCTTAATTCCTTCCCACGTCCTTCTTTCAGTTCCTTAGCTTTTCCTCTCTCTCTTTAAAAGCAGTTACATGTTGAGGGAGCTGGTCACCTGTGGCTGGACAGCACAGTGACGTTAGTGGCCTTTGACTGACTAGGCCACTTCTATTTGCGTTACCACGGAGAGATGTGTAGCGTCCCTGTGTTTTCACATCCTCACTTGTGAATAAGCTACCTCTCCACTGCGGACGTCACCAACATTTAGAACTGTCCCTGGCACATATGTGCAATCCAAATGCTGGCCATTATTGTGGCCTTGAAAGGTCTTATCTGGCTGTAACTCTGCCTCATCATTATCACACATGTTGCCTTTGACATGCCTGCAAAGAAAAGGTGTGCTAAATGTTTTTATCTATTTCAGACTCATTAAAGAAAAAAAAAAACTCTGTTCCCTAATCAAGTTCTGTGCAAGCGTTCGCTCCTGATTGCTTCTCTTTCCGTTCTCTAACTAGGCCCGAAGGAGAACCACCACTCAGATGGAGTTGCTGTATGCAGATAGCAGTGAACTAGCCTCAGACACTAGTGCAGGAGACGCCTCCTTGCCGGGCGCTCTTACACCTGTTGCAGAAGGGCAAGAGATTGGAAGGAACACAGAGACAAGTGGTACTTCCGCTAGGGACAAAGAGCTTCTTCCCCCATCTGGCTTACCTTCTAAGATAGGCAGCATGTAAGTCTGACCCAGCTATACTAACTCCCTTTCTTTTGGCTTTTTGTTTTGTTTATTAATATGCATGTTTCTAATCTCTTATTTCTGTTCAAAAAAATAGATAATCAGTCTCTTGTTTTCAAAGCAGTTTCTGTTAGGTTTTGCTGGCCCTAATTTTTGTCTGTGTATGTATAATTGGTGTGTCTGTATGATGTGTGTGTGTGTTTGTGTGTGTGTGTGTGTGTGTGTGTGTGTTCTTCTGTATGGGAGGGGGCTCTAAAGTTGATGTTAAGTGTCACACTCAATCACTCTGAACACACATATTGAGGCATGGTTTTTCACTGAATGCAGAGATCACTCTCTAGGCCAGCTAGCTTGCTCCTGGAGTTCCCTTTCTCTGCCTGTACTGGGCTGGGATTATAGAAGGGCTGCCATGCTCCCCTGTTTTATATGTAGGTCCTAGGCATCCAAATTCTGTCATGTTTATGTAGTAAATGCTTTCCCCAGTAAGGAAGCTCTTCAGCCTAACCCTAGTGATCTGGAAAATCAAAATAATTTATGATTCAATGTTCTTTTTTAACTTTAATCTCTAAATTTTAGGATCTTTCTAAGGGCTCATCATTTTCTGAGTAATAGTTATAGGCACAGTGTATTTAGAAACATTAGGTTAAAGTTATACAAATAAAATAATTATATGTCAACAGAAGCTTTTAAGACTCAAGTTTACTCCAGATTATCTAGGGTCTAGTTCTAATAACCCGGTAAGATAATAAATCATTGCTGACTGCTTTAAGGAAAAAAAAAACTAAAACTAATTATAAACTTTGTGCACGTCAGGATTTCCTATTTTAGTTTAGGTGTTTTGAGACAGGGTCTCACTATGTAGCCCTGGATGGCATGAAATTTACTATGTAGACCAGGCTGCCCTCTGGCTCCCAAGTGCTGAGATTAAAGACGTGCACAACCAATTCCATCTTCTCTAACCCCTTCCCTTGAAGTCATTGTGTGTCCGGGGCGAATGTCAGTACAAAGCATTTTTTATTGTCACCGAGGAGTTGAAGGAAATCTCTTTTGAAAACCAGCTGTAACAGCAAAACTCTTCTATTAAAACAAGTGCTGAAAAGCAGTTTTCATTTTTCAATTTGAGAACAAAGAGAGACTTCCTTGCACTGGATAGTATACTGCATCTTTCCCCATTTTTGCTAGGGGTGTGTGTGCGGGATGTGTGTGGTTTGATAGTTACATTAAAATTAGGACTTTATCTTTCTTTTAAACATTACATTTTCTTTTAGATTTTTATTTATTATTTATGGGTATGAGTGTTTTGCATGTGTGTGCCTCATGCCTGTGGAGGTCAGAAGATGGTGTCTGATACTCTGGAACTGGAGTTACAGGCGGCTGTCAACCACCAGTGGGTGCTGGGAATTGAACCTGGGTCCTTTAAAAGAGCAACAAGTGCTTTTACCCATTGAACCATTTCTCCAGCCCCTCACTCTAAGGATTTTTAATGATGCTTTTGCAAACTAACTCTCACGTATAATCTAGCAAATGGTTTCTGATATGGATACATCTATATGAGAATTATTGCCCCTAAAGCAGCATGCAATATGTGACTGTACAGATAAAACCCAAGTAATAAACTTGCTACCTCTATCTGTTTTCCATAACAGTCTTCATTTCATGAAGGCATTTCCATTATTTTCTATTTATCAGTCCCATCTACCTCTAGTTGCAAAATTAATTTTAATGACAGAATTTTCTTGCATGTGCTTAAGGAGCTTATGTAATTAATATTGGATGCTGCTAACCAGTGTAGCCATGGCTTCAGTGCTGTGATAGGATGAAGGCAGAAGAGATGCTTTTAATCAAGGCTGGGATGCAGAGAAGGGACCGTTAGGGACTTGCATGTGTTCAGTCTTTAGTCTGCTTTATGGAAGGCACTTTAGGAACTTCAAGACTAAATCTGTGGCCTGGAATCCACATTCAGGTAATCTATCTATTTATAAATGTATCCTTTATGACATATTATAGAAAGTGTCTTTTAGACTTTGCCTCTTCATACAATTTACTCCTAAGTTTTCATGAACTTAGAGGACTGCATTGATAATTCCTTACACATTCTTTTCCTTTTCTTGTCTGAGGCAGTCTCATGGAGCCTAGGCTGGCGTCAAACTCACTGTGTAGTCAAAGCTAATGCCTCCACCTCCCAAGTGCTAAGATTCCGTACCTATATCACCCTATCAGGTCCCGGTTCTTACAGATTTAAGGTTTGTGCTTGGTACAGGAGTTCCTGTAGCCACTACTGCGCCACTTTCATTTCCTTATCATGTATACAGTGCAGAATTGCTGAAAAATGATTTCTTCAGGCACATGAAAGTCAATAACATTTAGTTTTCACTTTTGAATATCAGCTATGCAAACCCCTTCCATATTTTTTAATCAGTGTAACTTGCTGAGAACAATAATATTCATCATTGCATTCACAAAACTTATAGTGTTTAAGTTTTAATTATTCATCAGCTATTTCATTTTTTTTTTTGATTTAAAAATATTTCTGACATGGGGTCTTATTCACTGTACCCCAAGCTGGCTTGAAAAATCACTGTGTAGCCCAGGACCCAGATATAACTTCCTGTTTCTATTGAACCCCACATCTCAAGAATAATTGAGAAGTAAGAAACTGGAGAAAATAAATAATTTAAAATTGTTCTCAAGATGGTAAGGTCTGCTGCTTTACCTATAACGTGAGTGGTTTGCTTTAAACTTTAAGTTACATGACTTTAAATTTGGCTTGTCTTGTGGATGTGGACTTCAGGTTTTACTAAAACATCCTGTTCCCTCGGTCTCTTAGTGCTGGAATTAATGGCTTGAGCTACCACACCTAGCTTTTACTATTCAAAGTTAATAACAAGAATATTTTATTACTAAAATATGCAAACTGACTAATTGATGTCTAAATCTCATTCAGTGAAAATAATTGTCATTATTGGTTTTGTGTTAGTACTTACATTTCTACTTTATAACCACGTTTCAATATTTACTTATTATTGTAATACTTCTCATATTCAGGGATAATTTTCCCTCAGATCAAACAATTTCCAATGAAATTTGGATACTCAAAATATTTATTTTGTTTATTTGGCAGTATTATTTATGTTTACATTAATAGATAATAGACTTGCATATAATCAATAAAATTGTAACTTAAAAATTTGTGATTATTAGGCTTCTATCAACTAAAAATAAGTCATGTATCATTTTCCTATTTTACTTTTTTTCCCCCCTAAAATAAATTTGGAACTTTTAGATTAGATTGGCTGTCAAAGCTTCTAAATTTAAAAAATATTAAAAATCAGACAGATAATAAATAAATAAATAAATAAATAATAAAAATAATGAAAGCCTTTTCCTATTTTAGTTCCAGACAGCCTTCTCTATCAGAAAAAAAAATGCCAGAGCCTTCCCCTGTAACAAGGAGGAAGGCCTATGAGAAAGCAGACAAGCCAAAGGCCAAGGAGCAGAAACAGTAAGTTCCCAACGCTCTTTATCTACTCAGTGCCTTCAAGGTCCCCTGCAGCCGACGCTGACGGGCAGCTGCACAGTGCTATTTGCTTCTGACTGGTTTCTCAGACAATTAAGTGAGCTGCTGGCTTGGCTACGTGGTCTTCTGGCTTCATGGTCACACACACACACACACACACACACACACATACACACACACACACACACACACACATACACACACACACACACACACACTTCATATATTTGAGCACCTGTCTCCCTGTTCATGTCACTGACGTTTTTCCAGTTGTTTTCATATACACCTGAAAGAGTTACTGTGCATTTGGATCAAAAGTCATCAAGCTTATATTTCAAATGGTCTTCTATGAAAACTCAAAACTAATTTTGCCTGTCCTCAGAAACGAATTTGACTGTCCCCCCCTTGAGTGGCCCCAGACTCGGTATTAATTATACAGTGTGGCACGTGGGTCATTTTCTTGCTTCTCACATTTGGATTGTTGATTTCATCCTCAGTCCTTTCTTGAATGATTTACGAGAGTTTAAGTAACAGTGCAGAGTGTAGTCTGCTGATCCTCTCACACAGGTGCTTATGAACGGCACCACCACAACGTGCAGAAGCTAATAAGTAAATCATTATGTAAAAGTACCCCAACTTCCACCGCCACCCTACTTCCTCATTTCCACAGAATGCCATATAGGGCAGGTGGGCCCGTGGCGGGGAACAACTGTGCCCATCTGTATTTTAATATCAGTAAACATTAGTGTATTCTTTAACATAAACACACATTCACGTGTTTTCTGTCCCTTAGCCGACAGTTGTATACCACACACACTCCCTTCCCTTGTGCAAAGAAGTAACTTACACATTTTCTTACGTTGGCCATCCGTGGAGCTGACTTAATTGGCACACTCGCTATCCTTCTATTCATCCTTGCTTTTTATACTTTTAAAGAAGTAATCTGCCTTTTTAAAATTGAATCCAGTGTCTCAGGAGCCATTGAGAAATGGCAGACTAGAGAAAATCATTTCAAAGACAACTGATAAGGCAAATTGCTCCTGAGCCCTTTGGGCCTGCTTCCTCACCTGTAAAGTGAGCAATCACTCTCAATTCTATCTAGATTTGTAATTAAGTTGGGCTTGCCTTGTAGATGTGGATTTTGGATCTCACTAGGCAGACTCTTTTTCTACAGTGCCGTCATGTGGCCAATGTGACAAAATCCAGTAAAATCATTTTCTAAATTGTTCAGAAAGCATGATCTAAAAAAAAAAAAAGAGAGAGAGAGAGAGAGGAAGAAAAGAAGGCGTCCTCTAATAAAAAGCTTTTTAAACAGCGTGTTTCTAGAACCTTCCTAACAAACCATAACCAACTAAAGCCACCTGTTTAATGTTCTTTTTTCTCGTAGCTCGGATTCTGGTGCTTCCGAGGCTAGTCTCTCACCTCCTTCCTCCCCACCAAGCCGGCCCCGTAACGAACTGAACGTGTTTAATCGTCTTACTGTTTCTCAGGGGAACACGTCAGTTCAGCAGGATAAGTAAGTCGTGCAAGAGAGCCCGGGCCTCTCACCCAGGACTCCGCACCTCCCACGACAGTCTGTGCGGACCTTTCGCCCTCGCTGTCTGGGAGGTGGAGTCTGAAGAGTAAACTCTTGCCATATTTTTGTATTTTTAAACAGAAAGGAACCATGTAGCCAAACTTAAGAGATTATTTTCCTGCTGAACACTGCTCCCTGCCGTAGCTGCGCACGGCTCTGCTTCCAGTTCCTATCTTGCCTACTCTGGTACAAGTAAATTAGAATTAAAAAAAAAAAATCGTTGAGCATTTGATGTTAAAACTTCTCTGGATTGCTCAGCTTCCATCAACTCACAAAAGCCTCTCACCATGACAGACTGCATTGACATGTGGCGAATGTTTTACTGTTGGAAGATATGACAACTTACAAAGACCACGTGCTCCTGTCCTTTGGTGGTTCTAGATAACTCTACCACACATTTCAGCAATTGTGTCACTGGAATAAAATACCACCCTTATGGGTCGAGGATGTGTGACTGGAAGGGAGTTGAGGGGAGAGGCTAGGATGTGGAAAACAGAATTTTCACTAACTTAGAAGTGAAAAAGTATCCCTATGTTGAGCCAGGATCTTTCTTCTAAAAATTCAATACTAATATGGCTGTCCTAATGTAGTTATGAGCCCTGGCTTGTCTGCTTAGAGTTTGAACAAGACCTTTGTGAGTGCATGCACTTGGCATCCCTCCTCCCAGCCACAGCTGCCAGGTTCCTATGCTGTTCTCTTCCCGCATGTACCGTGTCTGAAATTTATAGGATGCCATTTAAAAGATCTGTCTAGTACACTTAGGTTGTGTTAAATGGCTCTATAAATATAATTACATTCATCATTTGGAAATTATTTTTAATCTGCTTAATTCATACATCAGCTATTTATATATTCTTTGTTTTTGATATATTCAGTAGATGACATGCTCTTTAAATTGATATAGAAAGGTAAATGTGCTACTAAACAAAACAGTCCTTCATGTTCTTAAGGTGTTCCATCACCCGAGGAAGGTAGGACACTCATAATATATCGCAGAAGCCCATTTTCACTAGTACGTGAATAGTTGCTAAGCTTTGCTTACTTTGCACTCACAGGAGTTATAAACTTATCTGTCACAAGGTGGGTGTGGTGGCTCACAAGTGTAACCCAGCACTTAAGACACTGAAGTAGAGGAGGGACCACTGTGTGTTCAAGGCCAGACTGGGCTACAGAGTGAGTTTCAGAACAGTCTTGAGCTGCAGGTTAAGAACCTGTCAGTCTTAATCATCTTGATAATCTCATCAGAGTTTACTATATATCTTACTAATATAAACTACACTATATAGTTTACTAATATAGTTTGTGTACTGCACTAATTTTACTGTTATGATCCTCATAAGCAATCTGTTGAGTCAACTGTATTTGCACTTTGAAAACCTTCCTCTCCTTTTGTTTTTCTTTCTTTGGGGCCCTGTTTTAAAACTATCATATTTCATCTGTGATATGGAGACCTCACAGTTCGGTTCTTCTCACATTTCAAGCCCATCATTACCTTCCCCATTCTCCCCTGGAAGGCTACACCATCTAAGTTCCTAACAGCCAAACTCACGGCAGACAGAGGGGACAGAGGACAGGGCTGATTGTGTCTTGCCTAACTAGTTATTTCTGAGGGGCCACTTCGTCGAAAGAATTCTCTGCTTTTGAAATAAGTTAAAACTATGGGGTTTTAAACATTTGATTGATTTACTTTCCATGCAAATATAGAATGCATTTGTCAAACTTCCACATTAGAACCTATCTACAATAGTAACTATCAAGATGAATTCATGCATAGTTACTAGAAAGGGGATTTTTTTTTTTCCAGATAGCATACAATTAAGCCTGGTAGTTATGCAGCTCAGATACTTGATAATTTTCCTTGCCAGGGCCCGAGTTTTAGAGGTGAAGGTAGAGTCTATGGATCAGTAATAGGTACAAAGTTTTTACCCCCTAAACTTAGTAGAAAACTAAGAGTCTAATTTTTTTGTCAAAACTTGCAAACAGAAAAGCCTAGAGTACAAAGGGGGTGCTTACAAGATTCTGTGATCCACACTGTCGATATTCAGTCTGATGTCTTTACCTGTTTTGATATCTGTTCTTCTCCTCATGACCCCAACTCTTTCGCTGTAGGTCTGCTGAAAGTGACTCCTCTTTGTCGGAGGTGCACAGGTACTCTCTTCCTCTCTCTCCTATGTTCCTTCCTTCCACTGACCTCCTAAATGCCTCCTAGAAATCCTAAGCAAACCCTGTTTTTTTATTGCATGCGTAACTTGTTGTAAGCCGTGTAAGTGCACTAATATTTTGAAACATTAATTTTAACATATCTTGTGAGTATATTTTGTAAAGTAGTAGCAAACACTTTTTATGAAAACTTTGTTGCTGCCTGTAATCTTATTTTTGTCTGCCAAAGATAGTCATGTTTCACCAATTGCCCATGTCAGGAGGCCTTGATGTCGGGGCTAAGCATTTCTGCTCTGCCTCGAAGTCTAGGAGTTACATAGATACCTTTTCTTGTTGGTTTAGCATTTTGAAGTAAAAAGTTAATTTCCTAACAGCATACTAGAATATAAAAAGGATACTACCATGACAAAATTAGAACAAAAAGTAGAAAGTAAAGGAATTTGTTTAATTTTTTTAAACTGTTAAATGAAGTTTTAAAAATAATAGCGTTACATTTTTTTTTCTTGTTACAGATTTGGGGAAGGGCTTAATTTTTTTTTCTTTTTCTCTTTTCCCTCTTTCCACACTTACCCATTTGTCTCTTCTCCGTTTTCCCTTTTTTATGGCCATTTTTCTGAACATCAGCAGATCCTCCAGAAGGTAGGCAGGGGAAGGGAGAAGAGATTAATCTCATAGTTTTATGACTTTACTGGTTTGCATGGGACAAAATAAGTGGTTTTTTCCCTCCACTCAGATCAGCTTTATTGTACAAATTTTCATAATTTAATGTAACTTAAAGGTCATCTTTATATTTCAGAATGTGAACAGATTAATTAGAATACAATAGTGATACCTTATGTGTATGCTTTCGGTACTCATATTTTTTGGTCATCGTTAGTGGTGGGGTAATTATATAAAATATTAACAACTCTAGGATGCTGAATGCTTTAGAACACTTTACCTAGTGAATACTTAATGTTTTTTATTTTTAATATTGAGATTAATTTTCTTCAGAACACTAAATAACCAGTGTATTAAAACACAATAGAATAGTCTGGAGAGATGTCTCAGAGGGCAGAATGCTTCAGGTAGATGCATAGAGACTAGTGTTTGGATCCTGAATAATGCCTGGGCAGGTGTGGAGGACTGTGCCTGGGCAGGTGGGGAGCACTGTACCTGGGCAGGTGGGGAGCACTGTGCCTGGGCAACACTGAGGAAGCCGTAACAAAGAACACTTGAGGCAAGGTGGCCTGCTAGACTAGTTGAGATTTTGGTGAGAGACCTGTCTCAACATACAAGGCAGAACACGGCCTAGGAAGACATCTGACATTAGGAAAAAGCAGCCTAAGCCCATCCACATGGTGAGTACTTGCACCTGCCCCCACATGTGGGAATATGCATGCACATAGGCATTCCACACATATATGTGCAGCAACAAAGACTGTGTAAGAATAACAGGAGCTTCCTGCTTTCCAGGAAGTTAGCTTGATGCTGGATGTTGTATCCAGGAGACACAGCTGGGCCCCATGGGAAGGGAATCCAGAGGTACAGGGTTTTTAAGTGATTTTACTGTACACTTGGGTTCTGAGGAGGGTTTGTGTCATTGAGTCATGAACAGCTCTTCTGCTGCTAACCCAGTTTTTAATTAATCATTTCTTATCTGTTTATACAGTTATAGTAGCCTTCACTAGGAGAATAATACCTCTTAAATAGTTGATAGGAGGTTTACAAACTTAATAGTATTATTTCATAGCTATGCATCTTGCATCGATAGGATTTCAAAATGTCAGACTCAGACTTTTGAGAGCAATGTCTCTCCCATTCCAGTTTTAATTTGTTTAAAATTTTATATTACAGGGTTGGAGAGATGACTCAGCCAGTAGAGGCTAGGCTCACAACCAAAAAATATAAATTCTTATATTACAAACAAGCTATTGGCATTAATTTCAACCTGAAATTTTGTACACTTAACAGGCAGATAAATTGGAATGAATATACATATACATATACATACATATACATATACATACATATACATATACATACATACATATATATATATATATATATATATATATATATATATATATATATAAAATCTTTTTATATCCAGAGATAATCTCAAGGGTCACTTTTAGTGACATGGAATTTCCTTCATTCCAAATTAAAACAACAAAAGAACTACAGTATAACAAGACCTTAAATATAATGTTTTTAAAATAAGTCTGTTTACTTCAATCACATTTCTATCCATTTTTTGTCAGCCCTCTTCAGCTATATGAGAATTGATTTAGTACCTTTTTTGTGTCTGTGACACCCCTCTAAATACTTAGCCTTTCAATTTCATGACTATATCCTTTCTCCAGAGTATGTACCTTTATCATTTTGACAGTTCTATTTTATTTTTTCCTTAATTCACAACGATGTCAACATTCAGTGTTCTTAAAACACGGCACCTAGAGCTAAAGCCCATTCCTGATGTGGCCTGAGCCGAATGTAGATGGCCTGGCACATCCTGCTAAAATGTTGACCTCTGTGAGCACACCGTTGGCAATTTTGGTGGAGGGACCACACATTGTAAAGCTTTGGTCTTGTGCTGAACAGGTACAGCCCTCGCTCTGGAAGTTAGCTGTGTTTTTCTCTTGTATGGTTCTCATCTATCTTTGATTTTAGTGCTGGGTTTAAATTTTACCCAATGGTTATGTTAGTGCTACATATAAATGATTTTGTGTTGGAGTGATTTTTGCTTCCCAGGCAATATAGCATATTATCCAGCTACTAAATTTATCAATTTCATTAGCAAGCCGTTTCTGTTTTCAGGGTCAGGGAAAGATTGATTAAATGTGAAAGATCTAGAATGACTCTTTGCCCCCAGTGGAGGTACTATAGCACATCATTTTCATATTTACCTCACTTTTTCTCAAGGGCATTCTCTGACAGACTTAGTATTCAGACTTTATTGGAGTCAAGTAAAATGTGCGTATTATATGCCCTTGTTCACTGTCTAATAACCCTACAGGGTGAATTCCCAGGAGATTGGCAGGCCCCTGTTATGTCTTACTGATTGACATTTGTTTTTCAAAGTGTTTATAATGGTTTATCCAATATTTTTTTCATGTGAGACTCAACAGGAAGTTCATGTCTGAGGTGGTTTTGTCCCCTTTATTAATCTTTGTCTTTTCATTTTTTTTTTTTTTTTTTTTTGGTTTTTCGAGACAGGGTTTCTCTGTGTAGTTTTGATGCCTGTCCTGGATCTCGCTTTGTAGACCAGGCTGACCTTGAACTCACAGAGATCCGCCTGGCTCCTGAGTGCTGGGATTAAAGGCATGTGCCACCGCCGCCTGGCAATCTTTGTCATTTCTAAGAGCACTGACAATGCTTTTTTTCTCCTTCAATGGAATTTCCTCCAGAGAATGATGAATAATAATGCTAATGATTTAAAAACAGAAACATTTAATGTTGTAGCTCATAGCAAGAAGAAAAATTAACAATACATTTGAGTGTTCTGTCTTGGTTTATTCTCATCTTCATGCTTCCTGACAGTCATTTGAATTCATACCCATCTTAAAACCCTTTAAAGTTAGGGCCAGACAGTATTTTGATAGCCTTTTTGGTCGCCAGTGCATGGATGGCCACTGGAGAGAGCAGACACTCCAGAAATAGTGTCTGTTAGCAGCCCCCCAAAGAGCTTGACTGCCACTTACATCTTTCACTTTCAAATCTTTGAGATTATCAAAGGTTTTGTTTTTCACCCCTTTAAGTTGCTGGTGCTTGAAGATCATCTTCCCTTAAATGTCTACCCATCCAACATCTATATATTTTTTTTTCCATTTTTCTTTGAGAACTGCTTTCTGTGTAGCTTGGATGTTATGTGTTAAACTTTCTCCAGCATGTTCTCTTTAGGCATAGAATTCTATTCTCCCACTGTAAAGCCATGCCTTTCAGTCAATCATTTTTTCTTCTTTATGGTCATAACAAGGAAGACTTGTCAGAGGGATGAAATGGTTAATAAGAAAATCCAGGTACATCATCACTTTTACTGCTTGCAGAACTAGTTACTCGTGGACACCTAATTAGTTCATGTACTCCGCCACTGTGGCTTCACACTTTATGGAATCAAGGGAACAGTCTGGATATTATTAATAATAACTTATAAGGTTTTTTTTTTTTTAAAAAAAAACATGGGGGAAAAAAAGTAAGCCTACTTTCATAATAGAGATGCTGAAGCCAATCTTTTTTCCCCCACCTTAGGGGCATAATCAACCCATTTCCTGCCTCCAAAGGACTCAGAACATCTTCACTTCAGTGTGTTCACATAGCTGAAGGGCACACGAAAGCTGTGCTCTGTGTGGATTCTACCGATGATCTCCTCTTCACTGGATCAAAAGGTGCTAGTCATAGCTGGAGAGACAGCTCAGTGGTTAAGACTGTGTTGTGTTCTTCTGTAGGATTTTAGTGATTCCCAGCACCCATGTTATGCAGCCCACAACTGCCTGTCACTCCAGTTTCAGGGGATCTGGCACCCTCTTATGGCCTTCACCTGCACCTGCACTCATGGGCACATACCTGCACATAAACAGACACACATGCACATAATTAAAAGTAAAGTTAAAAAATAAAAGATGCTAGTCATCATCTGATGTGCATATGTATATATTTTAAAATAGTTAACTTTTAAACAGGATCTTTAAGAGACTACTTAAATCAAGTGAGTCTGATACGCTGGTTTAGTACCTAAATTACATAAAGTATAAAATCATTGCTTAGTGGGTAAGGGAGTAAATCCACTGTCTGTGTTTGTGAATGCTTTGGTGAAAGGATGCACCTCCCTTCAGTGATTGGCCCTTACTGCATACCATGTTCCAGCTTTTGAAATGGACAGTATGCAAATTTATAAAAGACCACTAAAATATACAACATGGCAAAGAGGTAGTAACAACCTCCATTTCTTATTACCATGTCAGAGATTGTGAGGCATGATACAAATGTGTATTAATACAATAGCTCCTATGCGATACATGTTGCAGCCTCACGTTACAGATGAAGAAACTCAAGATCTTAAAATGTTTTTCCTGTGTTAATTTAGCTAGTAGTTCAAACTAGATTTAGAAACCTCCAATCCTGCACTATTAGCCCCTTTGCTATATCATAAGAGACTAAAACAATGAGGCAGATACCAGACATGCCTCACTTATGTTAGATCCGCTTTACCTCTCTTGCCTATGAAATAACCACAGATGTTGAAGGATGTACTGTGATGTCTAGTGCACGATAGTTGGAGAACGCCATCGTCCTTTGGTGTTAGGTCCATGGTGGACCTAAAGTAGTTCATATTAACAGCATTTCTTCTGCTTTTATCTGTTTGTTGTAGATCGTACTTGTAAAGTTTGGAACCTCGTGACTGGACAGGAAATTATGTCCCTGGGGGTTCACCCTAACAACGTTGTATCTGTAAAATACTGCAATTATACCAGTCTGGTCTTCACAGTGTCAACATCTTATATTAAGGTGTGGGATATCAGAGAATCAGCGAAGTGCATTCGAACACTAGCGTAAGTACCTTGAAAACAGCACGAAGAGTTGTTTTGTATTTTTACAAAACATGAGGAAATATAGGACTGTTTACATACTTCAGTTTTTTTTTTTAAAAAAAAACACTTACCTACTTCTCAGAAGATGCTTAAGTGTTCACCATAAAACTACTGATATAAAAATAAGGAGGAAAAAGTTGAACACAACAAAGAATGGACCGTGAAAAGGAAAAGATAGACTGGATCAACCTGTAACTAAGTGTGAATTTTGTATTTTCCCTTTTCCAAGTGCTAAGGCAATGCTTGAGTACACTGTTTACTGCCTTATACAATTAAGTGATTTAAATAAGTATTAGTCCTGGGAAAATGATGAAACTGACCATTGTTGATAGTAAGGAAGGATTCACAATCTTTAACTAACCTTGAAATAACCAAGCGTGTTTTAGGATGGACAGTACTTCCAGCTAGCACAGACTTTTTAACTACAAGTTTGTGCTGGACAGTCCAGGCATGAGTCTCTTCTCAATGTGTGTTGTTATAAATGTGTTAAAACTACACAACAATTATTATTTTGGTCATAAAATTAACACCCCCCCTTTTTTTTTTCAAAATTGAGGTGAACTCAGTAATTGTATACTTGAGAAAAGGGACCACTGACTTGGTTTCTAATTAACAGTAGAGATTAACTGTTGAGAGACAGTTTCTTACTGCAGTTATTTTTTCCTGCACTGGATAGAAACCCCTGCAGGGGAGTTCTGTAGAGAAAGAATGCCCTATCTCCAGATAGAAAGCTCTCAGTTTAGTTTACTCGCTAATGTCAAATCTGAAAAGATTGGTTTTCAACTCAGTATTTTAGATTGTAGCAAGGAAAATATTTTAAAATTAAAAACATCTCATCATGTAAATTTATTGGAGGAAATATAAGTAAACCATAGCTAATTTTTCAAACAAAGTAGAGAGTCCATTAAATGAAAGCTGAGAGCAGTTAAAAGTCGCCCCCCCCCCCCCCCATGTCCTTAATCCCCTGAAGCCAATTCTGATTTATAAATGGATACTGGTGAGCCAGGCCAGCAGAGGGCTCTGGCAATAGATTGAGCTGCCTTTGGGGCCTTGCCATCATGTGTTGAGATCTTGGATATGGAATCATTTATAAAGGATGTTTTAGTCATCTCCAACTCGGATCCTGGGGTTCCTGGCATAAGAGATACACGCATGACAGAGGCAGGTGGATCGCTGTGAGTTTGAGGCCAGCTTGGTCTACAGAGTGAGTTCCAGGACATTTGGGGCTGTTACACAGAGAAACTTTGTCTCGAAAAAAACAAACAACAACAAAAAAGATACACACACATTAAGAATTTAAATATTACTCTGGTTTATTTATTCACATATTCTCTCAGTTGGCCAATACTTATTCCATGGTGTGACTACTTACTGGGTGCTGTGCTGGGTTCTGTGATCGGGTACTGTGATTGCAGCCATGAGCATGGCCATGAGCACACATAGCTCCTGCTGTCATCTATAGCCAGACTCGTAAGAATTTAGGAAGCTGTGAGCCAAGCTCATGGCCAAAAACCTGACTTATTTTGCTTCATTATTACTTATTTTACTTTGTTATTACTTACTTACTAGATCTTCGGGTCAAGTTACTCTTGGAGAAGCTTGTTCTGCAAGCACCAGCCGGACAGTAGCTATTCCCTCTGGAGAGAACCAGATCAATCAGATTGCACTAAACCCAACTGGCACCTTCCTCTATGCGGCCTCTGGGAACGCTGTCAGGATGTGGGACCTTAAAAGGTAGAATTTTTAGAAGATGTATGTCATGCATATATCAAATACAACTTCAAATACTAATAAGATTAATGCTTGTGAAATCTAATTTCCACGTGCCCTCTAGCTCACATTTAAAAAAAGATTTCAAATTATATTTTATTTTGTGTATAGCAGTGCAATCTGCCTATCAATGGGGTGAAAAAGAATGATTTGATAAGATTTAAACAATAGTTCTTTTAATGACTTTGTTAATACAAATCTGTTCTTTTTTAATAGCAGGATTAAATATCGGTTTATATTAACAAAGTGACTGAGAAATAGTTTTTAGGAAACTGGAATATTAACATCCTAGAAGTTAAAGGCATTGCTGTATTCCAGCAGCTTGATTTGAGATAGGACTGTCACATAAGTTCATTGTTACCCTCTGACAACTGACCACATGAATTAAAAAAAAAAGTCTTGCTGTTTAGCCTAGGGTGGCCTCAAACTCCTTGAGCTCAAGTGAAGGTTGGGATAACAGCTATGCACCATGAGGCCTGGGTAGCATTGTTTATTCTTACACCTGTCAGATATCAGTTCTAGTCATGTTCAGTCTTTATAATGACCAATGAAATGGCTCAACCTATTTTCCAATATACATAGCTACACATAGATGTGGATGCATTGGTATATGTGTGTACGTACTATGTGCATTGACGTATGTACATGTGTTGTGTACAGTATGTGTGTATAGAATAAAATAACCCCACTTCCTCGATAGCTTCATTGATGTAATAAGCACTGATATCAATGTTTTATTCAAATACAAATTGAGTCTAAAAGGATTAGTCATGTCTTTCATGAATGCATGTGTTTAATAGACTAAAGTTTCCTTGGAGGCATTAAGATTATCCTTTCACAATTTCTCTCTCTCTCTCTCTCTCTCTCTCTCTCTCTCTCTCTCTCTCTCTCTCTCTCTTTCTTTTCTTTTTTCATATATTATATTAAGCTTTGGAATGAGATCTAAACATTTCCCAGCTTCCATTAAAGGATGTTGGTTTGGTCATTTCTCTTTACTCTGTCCTGAGTTTCAAGAGGCAGGACTGAAATCTAAAAGAAAATTAATAACAATATTATGAACAAATATAGATTATATGAATCTTCTATTATGCTAGGAAATGCTTTCAACAGCCATTTTATTTCTCTTTGAAGGTTTCAGTCTACAGGAAAGCTAACTGGACACCTGGGCCCTGTTATGTGCCTTACTGTAGACCAGATCTCCAATGGACAAGATCTAATCATCACTGGCTCAAAGGACCACTACATCAAAGTGTGTATTAGAGAGTTGGAATTGCATTTTCTTGAGTGACAGGTTCAAAGTGTTCTCTAATCTAAGCCCTGTGCCACTTCTCTTTTTTTTCTCCTTGTGACCATTGAGGTTAATTAAGTTGCTTTTGTTTTTGTTTTGCATGAGAATAGGTGGGGATTATCTACTGGATCATGGGTAACTTGTCATGATCTTCAATGGCTATACCATTTTCAAACCTAACTCCCCATCCTCCTGAAAGTATTAGCTGTCATTTTCTCCTTGGGGAGGCGAGAGTTCTCATGAGTACCTCCTCCATCCATGATGGAGTGTTGACAGGCCCCACTCTTCAGCAGGTCTTTTGCAGGTAACCATGGCTGCTGTGAGGTCATGAGCATACTGGCCATGTCATGTATGGAAGACAGTGTTTCATAATGCTCTCCATCCTCTGGCTCTTTCTTTCTGTCTGCCACTTCGGTGATGTTACTTGAGCATTGGAGTCATGACCTAGATATACTGCTTAGGGCTGAGAGCATTCAGCAGTCACTTATTCTCAGCACTTTGCAAGGTCACTTTCTTGTAGCCAGTTTTCTACCTCGCCTTTCTACCCTTTGCTTTTCTGGTTTTGTAATCTTTATTTATAGTTACTGTTTTCGTTTGTTTTGAGAAAGGGTTTGTATAGTTCAGGCTGGCCTTGAACTCTCTCTGTGTTCAAAAATGACCTTGAACATGTAATCTTCCTGCCTCTAGCTCCCAAGTGTAGGGATTATAGACACCAGTGTCTTTGTTGAATTCTCTGTTGCTGTGGTAAAACACTGACCAAAACCTACTTGGGGAAGAAAATGTTTATCTAGACTACAGGTTACAGTTCAACATCAAGGGAATACAAGGCAGGAACTCAAGCAGGACCCTGGAGGTAGGGCTGAAGTAGGAGCCACAGAGGATGCTGTTTATGGACTTTCTCCAATGCTAATATTTAGCTTTCTTATACAGCCCAGGCTCACCTGCCTAGGGATGGTACCACTCAGACTTGGTTCTTCCACATCAATTGTAAATCAAGGAAATGCTCCACAGACATGCCTACAGGCCAATCTGATGGAGGCAGTTCTTCAGCTCATGTTCCTTCTTCCCAGATGTGTCCAGTTGACAACCAAGATTAGTCATCATATCAATTTTATTCAGTTCTAGAAATTGACACTGGGCTTCATGCATACTAGGCAAGAACTCTACCAACTGAACTATATCCCCATTTTTATATTATTCAAAATCAAAATTATTCAAAATTGTCTTTTTTAGCTAAGCAACTGAGGAAAGTGAAAAGGTTTGGAGGGTAGCTATGGGAAGGTAGAGAAGGAATCTGGATCGAAAACCTACTTAGCTTTAACTGAATAGCATGATACTGTTTATTTCAATTTCAGATGCCTTGATACATAATATCTAGTATTGACTGTCACATTTCTTTATTCATACATGGGAAAAAAATCCAGTTGCTTTTCTTGAAGTTTGCAGATGTGACATGCAAACAAAGTCAGTGTGAACTAGGGCTCAGAGTATTCCTCAGTGTCATCCCTATAAAGTCAGTGCAGTTAAGAAATCATTGATACGCACATTTGTGTCCCTCTGAATGAGCACGTGGACGCACGTACTTAAAAGTTGAATGGGATAACTGCTATCTCTCTGATTCTCTCTTGTAGATGTTTGATGTGACTGAAGGGGCTCTTGGAACTGTAAGTCCCACCCACAACTTTGAGCCTCCTCATTATGACGGGATAGAAGCACTGACCATTCAAGGGGATAACCTCTTCAGTGGGTCGAGAGACAATGGAATCAAGAAATGGGACTTAGCTCAGAAAGGGCTTCTTCAGGTAATTCAGAAACTCCGCATGGTGTATAGTGGCTAGTTCAACACCACACAGGAGTCAGGCCAATAACTTGGGGGATGTCTATGTGGATTCTCATTGTTTAATCAGGGGTTTCTCTTAAAGATTTTTTTTTAATTTTAAAATAATGTTATAGTCTTTATTGTAAAAACAACTTGCAAATAAATGTAAACATCACAAACCAAATTTAATTAGACTCAAAGTCTAAAAGATTCAGTGGTATTCTATATCAGTGGTTTTCAACCTTCCTAATCCTGCAACCCTTTAATATAGTACTCTTGTTGTAGTGACCCCCACCATAAAATTACTTATGTTGCTACTTCATAACTGTAATTTTGCTACTGTAATAAATTATAATGTAAATATTTGTGTTTTATGATAGTCTTAGGTGACCCCTGAGAAAGATCATTCGACCGCCAATGGGGTTGCCACTTACAGTTTGAGAATGGAGGTTGTGTAGATTCACATGAAATTTTACACTTTCAATATCAAATATATTTTATGTCCTTTATCCCCAATAAAGTTACTTCCATCAGAGTTGTAAATTGGAAGAAGGTAAACATTCAACTAATACATGCTAGGTAAGAAAAGACTGAAAATTGAAAGATGTAGACTTTTTGTGTAGATCTCTTTATGAGATACAACCACCTTGAGGCAGGTGTTCACCATTTTTAAATGTACATAAGCCCTGAGCTGCATGAAGATTATCTGGAGTCAAGAGACTTCTCAGTCCTGGGAACATTTTCTTCAGTCCAGTAGGCAGTGTTTCCATTTCCTACAGAATGATAGCGGGGCTGCAGTATGTCAGTGAGATGAGCGGTGTCCTTCACTGCTAGCTCTGACAGGAAGGAAGTAGTTAATAGAGAAAATCGTTTGCAATTCTTTGTGTCTGTTGCTGCATGTATGCATTTGGAGAGATCATCGCTGCTACCCCTTCCCTGCCTTCAGTCTGCAACTAGAGGCAAAGGGCCCAAGTAGCATGAACAGTAGTAGAAAACACTTCAGACTCTTTCATGGACATAGACTCGTGAATGTAATTGTTTATATTGTGAATATAAATGCTTGTACATAAAATCTCATCCTATGATATTATCTAATAGATTTTTGTGTTCACTATGAAATAGATAAACTCCCGTTTTCCTCAGGCCTCTGTATTCTCTAGCAGAGTATAAGACTGATTTCATGAGGTAGTTCTTCTAATCCATACACATGCAGTTTGTAGTTTTCCAACTTGTTTCATTATGTATATTTTTGGTGAGGAAAAAGGAGAAAACTTTTGTGTGTTTTCTGAGTCTTTGAGAAGCTATAGATTGCTTATGCTATGTCTTTAATACTGAAAACAGGGTTGGAAATTGGGAAGCAAATTGTAGACTTATTGCTCAAATCACTGACTGTGTAGAAATGGACTTTTGTAACTTTGAGAACGTTCTGCATTCCTGACTCTTGAGTTGACCACTAAAAGACCTGTAACCAGTTTTGATGTGGCCACTGGTTTTGTGGGGTTTCTCTTCAATGCTGCTTTCTCTCTTCTCTCCCAGCAAGTCCCAAATGCACACAAGGACTGGGTCTGTGCCCTGGGCCTGGTGCCAGGCCACCCAGTTTTGCTCAGCGGCTGCAGAGGAGGCATCCTGAAACTCTGGAACGTGGATACTTTTGTGCCAGTGGGAGAGATGAGAGGCCACGACAGTCCCATCAATGCCATATGTGTTAATTCCACCCACATCTTCACTGCAGCCGAGTGAGTTTCCTCCCGTGGTTTTGCTCTGGGTGGGATGCTTGTGGTCAGACTTAACAAACACTGTAGTTCATAAGTTTTCCAAACATGGAACAGTGGGGATCCCTCTCTCATTACAGTCGTCCTAGCAACTGGTTCAAAATGACTGATTTACTTTCATTGATTTATTTTTAATATGATCTTGCTGTTTGGCCCACGCTGGCTTAGAACTCATCATCCTTCTGTCTTAGCTACCCAAGAGATGGGATTGTAGTGGTGTACCATCGCACCTGGCTCCTAAATTATAATTTTGGGCATACACGCTGAGCCTTGAGTTTAGGCTAGCTTCAAAATGTTAGGTTACTTCTGTGTTAGTATCCTGCATATCATGGAGTCTACTGTCAGATCTTTTCTTGGTGATTTAAAAAAAAATCATTAATGACTAATTTTGAATTTTTTGTCATCAGAAAAGCAGCTAATTTGCTATTAGAACGAATTATTTTTAACAGTCTTTGCACTTCGTTCTTCATTTAATACATAAGAATGTGGTAGTAACATCTGTTTCCTCCCTCCTCGGAATAGTTGGGTTGACTAATTATTTCTTGTTCATTTGGTTACTCCTAATGGATCTTCTGCGCGCCCGCTCTTAAGAAGAGAGCAGAATGCCGAGCAGCCACAGACTCTACCTTCTAGTCTAACCGGAAGCAGCAGGAAATAAGGAAGGGGGGGGACACTGCCATGGTGACGGCAGAGCAGGGGTGGGGTAACGAAGCAGAGCAGCCATGGAGGGAGGCCTCATGGGGGTGGCATTTAAGATGCTTGAACAAGGAAGGAGGAGGGACCATTGCAGTAATGTAATATACGGCAATCATCACCAGCTCCTAGTCAGGATGGAAAACACGGCAAACTGTGTTTGCTTTATTTTGCTGAATTCTTTTTCTTTCTTTTTTTCCCATTTTTTAATTAAGAAATTTCTACTCATGGATTCTTTTTCTTTATTGTTTCTATGCTGAGGATTGACTCTAGGACCCCATGAATGCCAGATACGCTCTTCTCTGACTGAGTGATAGCCTCAGCTCAGATGATCTAGGATACTACAGACCATGTAGGCTCTTCTCTGACTGAGTGATGTCTACAGTTCAGATGATCTAGGACCTTACACAGGCCATGCAGGCTTTTCTCTGACTGAGTGATGGCTACAGCTCAGATGATCTAGGACCTTACACAGACCATGCAGGCTCTTCCCTAACTGAGTGATGGCTACAGCTCAGATGATCTAGACCTTACACAGGGCATGCAGGCTCTTCTCTG
>CABHPR010126855.1:28398-45070 GCA_902168415.1 Peromyscus melanophrys | reverse complement strand
AAATAAATAAATAAATAAATAAATAAATAAATAAATAAATAAATAAATAAATAAATAAATAAATAAATAATAAATGAGAACCTGACAAAATACCATTTCCTGTCATTAATACACAGAAGCAGAAAAAGAGCAGCTTCTATGTAATGACCCCAAATTCTGATTTCCATAAGAAACCACCACTTCCTGTATTTTCCACCCCAGTCTTTCTCTCCAGGGATGCTGGGTTTCTGTGAATGTAGAAACTAGGTAATTGCCCCTGAACCCGCGCTGCATACTGTTCATGAGTGACAAGGTTTGTCTTTGCTCACAACCCCAACTGACATAGGACCCTTCTCCATCATGTGTCCATAGGCGAACACGGTGCCCCCCAAGTGTCCCCCAAAAATGCCCCCCAGCCCCCACACTTGTCAGCACCCAACAACGCCCAGGGCCTTAGTCCCATTTAGAGCCTCCAGGTTCTGGTTTCCAGAGGAGCAATTTCTCCTTCAGGGAGGAAAAGAAGGGAGTGGAGAGGAGCTGCCAGTCAGAAGCAAATTCTGCATTTTTTTTTCCCTACTTGCATTTTAGCCTTTCTTACCAGAGGCATGCATTTTTATTTCAGTGCAATGTGGTTTTTTTTTTAATAAAATAAAATAAATGCTCCATTAGATTAAAAAATGTACAGCATTATATAGCTCATAATGCCATGGTAGATTTTAAACCTCTAAAAGCATATGCATTAAAGCAATTTTCTAAACTAATATAGCAAGAGGCCCACAAATGCGCTGAGACATTTGATGCGGGTTCTGTCTTCAGCTGAGGATAATGATGTTAACACATGTAATGGGAGTAATGAGTGGAGATTCAGAAAGCTGCTTTTGTTTAATTTTTTGTGATGCAAATTCAGTTTGGGAATAAAAAGCTGGGGGAAATAGGGGAAAACCCTCTGATTGGATCCGAATCTTAATCCTCCCTGGTGATAGGCTAGTCGTGAGCCGAAGTGGCTTAATTGTGGAATTAAATGATCCAGCGACACAATCATTAAGGTGATGGGAACAAAATTAAAAGGGGGAAAATATTAGAAGATGTGGAACCGTCTTTCTTGAGCCCAGAATTACAGATGTTCCGATGAAGACATGCCAGCAAGCCAAAGTGCTGTCCCTGGAGTCGTCTGTGCCAGGGACTGATGGGCAGAGGGGTGCAGACTTAAGTGTGGCCTTAGGAGCAGCTGACATGTGAAGAATGGGATGGTGACAGAGGGGTCTGCCTAAACCAGAATATTCCATACAACCCTGAGTAATTTCAGTACGCCGCCGTAACAACCCCCATTGTAGCATTTGAGCAAGCTATTCCTTCCTCCCATTTTTCTGTCTGTAAAATGCCAGTAATTAGTAAGCACATTTGGTGTGTGTGAGAGCATGTGGATGTATCTGCATGGGGTATGTACAGGTGTTTGTGGACTTTGTATGTGTGTGTGCACGTGTGTGTGTGCGCACACGTGTGTGTGTGTGTGTGTGTGTGTGTGTGTGTGTGTGTGTGTGTGTGTGCGCGCGCGCGCGCCCAAGGACAGCATCATCTACCTTTTTGAGACAGAGTCCCTCAGTAATGTGGAGTTTACCCAGTAGGCTAGGCTGGCTGCTGTGATCTCAAGGGTTTGCCTGTCTCCACCTCCCCAGCACTGAGATGAAACTCACACCTGGTTTGAGTTCTGGGGAACTTACTCAGGTCCTCATGTTTACACCACAAATACTCTATTGACTGAGTCTTGTCTTCCCAGCCCAAAGAGAGGTGGTCTTGTGGGTCTTGTGTGTTAGCTTCCCAAAAGATCAGAGGATGACACAAGCTGAGTAGCCATGGCTTTCAACCTGGTTTGTTTTGTTTTGTTTTGTTTTGTTCTGTTCTGTTCTGGTTTTGTCCTTGGCCGAGTTCAGCTTGCCCAGTGAAGCAACAGTCATAACTGTAGTTCCCATGTATAAAGGTGAAAGCCTGATCCAGAACGTCACCCTGTAAGGCTCCTTGGAGTCATCCATCCATGTGCTCAGTTGTCTTGGTTTTCTCTAGCAAAGATGGGAGCCATGAACTTGACCCACTGGTGATGATTTTCCAAGGATCTGCCCATCTTGGGCACAAGTATAGGCAGAGAAGGGAACAACCTTCGCTATGTGACCTTGAAGGGACCCAATTTGACTAGAATCGGTAACAGCTACCATGTAGCTTAGGTCGTGGCACTCTTTCTTTTTAAGTACATCCATTTCCCCAATCAGATTGCCAAGCATGCTTTTCTGCAACTAAGATATTGTCCATGGTGGCCTCTCTAGTCAGGAGCTGGGCTCAGCACATCTACATAACAGCTACCTTTACTAAGCTCTGATCATGGGTGAACCCTTCTCTAACTACTGTACAATGCTTATCTAATAACATAAAAAAAAAAAACAACTACCAGTTAGGCGTCACAATCACCCGACCCCTATGTTACAACTGGGAAAACTGAGTCATGGGGCAATTTTTTTTAAGACATGTAAAAATAGGTTGTGTCAGGGCTGGCTTCAAAACCAGTCATCTGCCACCCCCTGCTCTAGTTACCAACTATCTGGCTGGATACCTTTGTGGGCTGCTCAAAGGGGAGGGGCTTCACCTAGGACATATGTCAGATCCCTCCAGTGCCCACAGCCAGAATGCCATACCTTGGGGACAGCTCTACCCAAGAGAAGAAGGCTGCCTGGTGTCTAAAGGCAGGTTTGGGAGCTAAAATTATTCTGAAGAAGAGTGTGTTATAAAAGAATATGATTTTGAGAGATGTCAAGAAGTGAAGGATGTCAGTTATTGCAACCAGCTACCCCAGTTTATAGCTTTAATTAATAATATGAAATCACAGCATAGAGTTTTATAGTTATCATGGACATCTTGGGGATGGTCCTAAGTTGAATCTGAGAGATGAAATAAATGAGGTGATGTTGGTGGGAGAAAAGGAAAATAAAAATCCTGGTCCATCTGAACTATAATCCTTTTGTTGGGCAAAGCCAGCCAGACTGTCCCTTGCAGACAGGACAGCTATCCTTGAACTAACAGTAGCTCTGTGCTGGGACTAGGTCAAGGCTGGGGATTTATTCTGTGTGTGTGTTACCCTGGAGGCCCATCATGAGAAGGGACTCTGATCCAGCCCTACTCCTTCTGTCTAGATTTATCTTCTACCACAGTCAGGAGTCATTGGTTTCCTCAAGGTCCTGGGCCTGGTCCATCTCCTAAGGGTCTCATCTTTCTCTTGAGACTGATGGATCTGGAGACTTTTCTGTTGCCTGGAGAAGGCTACTTTATGGGCTCACTTCTGATGAAGCCATGCCCAAAAGGCAAAGACAAAGGGAAGTAGAGTCTGAGGAGAGGCTGGGATGGGAAGATGGTCACATAACCAACAACCTTTCTGTGAGCCTTACTGAAATAAATCATAACTACTAAAACCTTTCTTGGTTATTGTTTTGAACCACAGGTTTATGTCCCCATATCCCACCCACTCCCCAATTCATGTATTAAAATCCTAATCCCTGTTTGGTGCCTGTTTGGAGCTGGGCCCTGTAAAGAAGTAAGGCAAAGTGAGGGTGGGGCTCCTCTCTGATAGGCTAGTGTCCTGAGAGGAAGCGATACCTGCTGGCTGCTAAATCTTAAACTACAGCCTCCACATCTGTGAGAAAATGAATTTCTGCTGTTGACCACTCAGCCTGTGGTTTTTTTATTGTTCTTGTTTTTATAATAAGCTGAAACAGCTACTGCTTTGTCTCATGACAGCTAATGGCTCTTAGGCTGTATCCAATGTCCTTTAGAAATAGAACAAGTCTATTCCTTGCTTCATTTTATCCCAGAGAAAAAGTCCATCAGGTGGCTATTCCTAATAGCCCCAATTCACAGATAAGGAAAACAGAATTCAGAGAGTTGAGATGCCTTGCCCAAACCAGAATCTGACTTTTCCAGGGTAGGCAGGCTCTGGATTCTGAAACAGGGCCACCCAGCCTTGGATGAACTTCGAATGATATGAGAATGCCACTCATGGGGCTTCACACACCTCATGGCCTACTACGTCTGGCTCCACAGGGTGAGAAGGGAGAGAGAGAGCTTGGCAGTGGGCACATAGTGGTGCTTGGGAGTCTTCTCCTGCCTTCTCTCCTGATGTCCAGATAGTAGCTTGAGTACCGGAGGCAATGGGCTTACTCTGTTCCCTGTGTGCAATGCACCAGCTCTGTCATGAGCTCACCACCCATGTCACAGATACATCTATCTCAGGACAGAGTGGCCCCTTCTGAAGATGAAAATACCTAATGGTTCTTGAGGGCTCACAATATACCAACTACTTTATAGTTACTATTGCATGTGAGTTGCCTAACTGTCCTTTGAGTTCAGCATTATTCTTCCCACTTTGTAAGAAAAAAAGCTGAGGTGCAGAAACTTGCCCAAAGCCCAACAGCATTTAATTTAGGGGAGAGCAGGAATGCCTTAGGTGCCTGAGATAGTCTCAGACTATGTGATAAATAAACATTTTACAGCAAAGCTACACGAAGGTGGATTGGGTACCTTTAGAAAGAATGAGTCACTTCCATGGCCCAGCAGATGTGCAGACTTATGATGCAGAACTATAGCTTTGGGTGTTAAGGTTATGCTACACAGGTTTAAAGTTCCTCTGACCCTAGTCTCCTTGATAATCATTGAAGAAGACCAGAGGACACCCTATGATGTGTGGGGCACAGGAAGTGAAGACATGAAGTTGTTCTGAGGTGTGAATGACTCTCACTTCATGAATGCTGCAATGTTCTGTTTCACTCTTGGCTGTGGCTATACTCAGTGTCCCTTCTCTGCTTGAACTTCTTATGGCTGGAGAAGGTACTCGCTTCCCTAAGGCAGGAACACAGACCTTAGGGTACTGCTTTGGAGGACATCTGGTCTACCCACCTCCAGGCTGATGGCCTACCTTGTATTAAATGGCACTTCTGCCTTAATATAGACGAGGTGGATTGCTTAAGGAGTCCTGCATACTGCCCCCACAAACCCCTCCAGAGAGAAGATGGAGGAGCAGAGGGAAGAGATTGCCAAAGGCCCTCACAGACCATTCATTCTGTCCCCATTTGCACTTTCTGCAAACCCAGAACTTCTTTCCTTTGTTGCCACTATTTTGGGGGATTCCACAAAGTCATATTTATTGCTGTGACTGGGACTGACTAGTCCTAAATAGTGCATTCCATTTGTGTCTACTTTCCAGTCACCCCCTCTGGGCCAAGGCATTCCTGAGGGGGACTCCGGGCATGCATGGCCTCCAACAAAGCACTGACTTCTTAGATACCTTAAAACCCATCCAGTTGCCACTAGAAGCTCAGGCAGAGGCAAACAAGGCTATATCCCAGGGTGGGAGGGGACAAGAGCCTACTTTTGATGCTCTGATTTCCTGTGTACATTGATTGTAGATGCAACAAATTTCAGCTCTGCAATACTGATCATGTGATATTGCCTTATAAGGTATTTAGTCTACCCCTCCCCTATGTTTTTAGAGATAGGATCTCACTGTGTAGCCCTGGCTATCCTGAAACTCGAGGTGTAGACCAGGCTGGCCTTGAAGTTCCAGGGCTCCATCTGCCTCTGCCTCTCAAGTACTAGGGTTACAGATGTGTACCACCACACCTGGCTCATCCCCATCTTTTTTTTTTTTTAATAGAGGAATGAACATATGTCTAAGTATTGGGGCCATTAAAGAGTGACCAGTGATCTCCTTGAGTTATGTATCATTTGACTGTCCAGATCAGTAGTTCCAAAGACTCCAGGAACCTTCACTTTAAAATAAAGGCCCTAGGATGGTGTTGATAATTGGGTTCAAAGAAGAGTACATTAAGGGACATGCCCAAGTTATCAATGGCAGAAGAGGAACTGGACATTGTGCCTCCTCCCTTCTTCCTGGTGTACACCTGTATGGTGTTGGACACAGCTTCATTTGCTTCCATGGTGGGTAGCCTCTACTCTCCTGGCTTGCAGTGCACCAGGAAAAGTCAATGTGGCCCAGGATGCATGTGAGAAAAGGATTCACAGTACAGAGGGTCTTCCCATTGACACCTCTTCCTCCTTAGCCCTTAATCCTGCTGGATTAGCCACACTAAACACGGTACTCTAGTTGCTTTCCTATGTGGGAGTAGGCCAGCTGGGAGACACGGACAAGTTAGTAGTGAGCTGCACTGTGGCCTCCATCTGCCCCTAGGCTTTTCTTTCCCTTTGCATAAAATAGAAGAGGCTGGTTTGAAATTATTGAATCAACCAACCAACCAAAACCCCAGAAAAACAATAAACAAAAGCAAACTAGGGAAAAGCTCCCACTAGCAGAGACAGCACATGCGCATTGGGAGAGAAGCAGAAACCTGATGATGTAATAGGAAGGGTTTCTATCAAGTCAGCCGATGTCCAGACATACGGATCTGGGTCAGTACGAGAAAGAAGAGTTCCTTTCATTCTCTGTGGTGTCGCGAAGTAAAGCTCACTGGGCTAGGATACCCACAGCCTTCCAATCATCTCTGGGAGCTCAGAAGTCTCTCTGCCTACTCAACTCATCAGCCGGTGTTGGAGGCAAGTCCCACCAATGAGACAGTAGAGTGAGAATAAGAACTGTTCTTTGTGTGTTTGTGTGACGTGTGTGCTGAGGGTAGGTGTGCACATGCTGTAGTCAGAGGACAATCTCAGGGGATGGTCCTTGCACTCCCACTTTGAGACAGCACCTCTTTGTTGCTCAGTGCGGCTAGCTGGCCCTTGAGCCTCTGGGGCCTCTTCTATCTTTGCCTGCCTTCTAGCCATAGGAGCCCTGGGGTTCCAGAGAGCACCATCTTCATATACATTCTGGGATTCAAATGCTGGTCTTTAAGAAGAAAGATTTTTAGCAGGAGAAAAAAATTTCTACATTGCTTGGGAGCAGAAAGCATCTTCTTTCTAACAAAAGGGAGAGGGTGATATTATCTTAAATGGTAAACAGGACTCATGCTTTGAGCTGACTGGTTTTCCATTAAGACTGTCCAAAGTACATGGAGACTTTCGGGCTGGAGTCCTCTGCCACTGGACACTCTCCCTCCCCCCATCTTCTAGATCCATCAAAGTTCTATCTGAGATTGCAAACTCATTTTAATAACAGCCTAAGCAAAATAAAATTAGAAAGGTGAGTCTGCCACGGAGAAAATCATACATTGCAAGTCAAAGGCAAGTGCAGCTATTTTTAGATTCTGCATTGTAGGGGGTTACCTGCATTCCCCGCCCCTCCTCAGCCCCCAGACTTGCCTCCCTCCCGCGTGGGTACCGAAAGTCAAATCGAAGCACCGCACACACATCCGGCGCACACGCACACGTACACTGTACACCACACTGGCAGAGCTCCGCTTAGCTCGCTGCCTCCACCGCCCACCTAGTGCGCACCGGGGAAATGGAACCACATTTACAGCCTTGTTCTGAATGAAGACTTCTCTATTAGTCACCACCAGCCTGGCTGGGCCCCCAGTGGATAGTACCATCCCTGCGATGAGGTACCAAAATAAATGGCTTTTGAGGTGCCACGGGGGAAATATGCTGAGACTCGAGTACAATTAAAACAGTTATTAATACTTGCATTGTTCCTGGGGTGTGGGTGTGTATGACACCTACCTTTTCCCTTTGGCTGGAGCCGAAACAAGAGAACATATGTTCTGGGCACTGGGGCTCCCTGCCAGAGTCACCAGGAGGAATGTTAAGTGTCAGGCCGTGCTCAACCCTCCTCCCTGCAGCTCCTGGTCGTCCCTGCCAATCTCCCCAGCTTGGCCATGGTGTGGAGCAGCAGCCACAAGACTTTTCCTGATAAATATTGCCATCTGCTTTAAAAAAAAAAGTCTTAAGTGAGAGTATGTCAGAGGAAGCCTGGAAGGTAAGAGGGTGGTCAGGAAAGGGCTACCGACACTCTGACCTACCATGTTGGGTTCTAGAAAGAAAAAGGAACAGCTGTGAGGGCTCTTTAAGTTTATAGGGAAGAAGTCTGAGGAATGACAATGAAGTTTTTATCTCTCTCTCTCTCTTTTGTGAATTTCATTGCCATCTTGACTGGCTTATCCCTTGTTGGTTGCCTGCCTTCCCCACTCTCCCTTCCCCTCCTATCTCCCCTCTCTCCCTCCCTCCCACTCTGACCCTCTCTCCCTCCCTCCCATTCTGACCCTCTCTCCCTTCCTGCCTCTTTTCCCTTCTTCCCTCTCTCCCCCTTTTCCTTCTTTCCCTCCCATCCCTTCTCCATCCATCTCACTTTCTCCTTTCCACACAGATGTTAAGAGCACGAATGAATTCGGACTCTGTTTTGTGATCTTAGACAAGCGAACTGATTTCCTAAGTCACAGTGTCCTGGATGCAGAATGGGGATAGCATTAGTTAAAGAGGAGGAGACTAGAAAGTACCAGTATGAGCTGACCCGGGTGGGCACAGTGTCCCGTCATGCAGGAGTGGGGTGGAACAGTTATGATTTTCATAGTGCTGCCACTGTTTCTCTTCCCTTGTAGTGGGTCTCAGACTGACCCACAGTGCAATGTTCTGGGCTGAACAGTGAGGACTCACCCTGGTATAAGTCTCTACACCAGAGTCTTTGGGGGCAACCATCTCACTTCTCCCACCAGCTGCCTTGAAAGCTATCAGACCCTGGCTGGGCTTGTCCTCACCAGAAGGGAAACCTTGCCTCCAGGTCTTACAGAATATCAGGGGTGGGTGGAGATTCCTTTTGAGAAGTCACGCCAATGGGGCTGAAATCCCCATTAGTCACTTGGGAACTGAAGGTTCCTAGAGCCAAAACACTAGCAACCTCAGGAGTCCAGTGGGTTCAGTGTCAATATTTCCCAAGTAAGCAGCATCTCCCAGATCAGACTCCAACAGTACAGGACAGGGAGAGGGTGTCAGGTGCAGCCCAAAGCAAAGACCCGAGATCTGAAGAGCAGACCAAGGAACTCTAATCCGAAGAAGAACAAGACGGATCTTAGTCAGAGCACCAGGTGGAGGTTGCAATGAAATAGCCCAGGAATAATTCAGGGTTGGGGGCTGGGCTATGAGCAACATGCCTTCCAAAGCACCGCTCTACATACTGAGGTCCAGCTTTCTGCAAGGCCCAACCTCTGTTCCCAGTGGCCACAGCTTTGCCTCTTGCTCCAGATTCTGATCCCCCCCTCTCCACACCTCCAAGTCCTGAGTCACTGCCGCCATGTCATTTCCAGAGAAACTACAAGTTAACACTGCTAATTTAGGAAACCCTCAAATTCCAACTTACAAGTAGCCAAATTAGGAGATGGTTATTTGCATTCCAGAGAGACTTCTTGTTTTATAATAGGGGTGAGACAAAAGCACCCTTTAATGATGGGCTTCTATATCATTCGGGGGTTAATTTAGACCCAACAAAAGCTTCTAGGGAAGACACGTAAAGAATTAAGACCACTGGTAAGGTCCCAACAGTTGGACATGAAAATAAAACACCTCTGGTTTTATGATGAAACTCAATGGGAAGTGTTATCTGAGTCACACAAACTTGATTATTATGCAATGTCCTTAAAGCCATATTGAATACTCACGCATGTAGCAAACCTACAACAAATACCTACTGTGTGTCAGGAGATGGATAGAAACAAAGGCTTGGTCTTCAGACTTTAACACTGTGGTGTAGTGTGGGCCTACACGCTGCAAAGGAGCACACAAAACACATGGGAAGATAGTCTGGATCAAACTAGAGGACCAGCAGCTTCCTGAGGTAGACGAGGCTTAAAGTGACTTCAGGAAGAAGGACAGCTGTTTACTAGCAGGAAAGGTGAGAGTGGATTCAGCAGTGAAGACATATTGTGAGAGGTGGCATGCTCTAAGGGAGCCCAGTGGCTGGTGTGAGGAGGTATGGGCTATGGGGACAGCTAGGACCACAAAAGGTTGTCTGAGCATTACCAAAGACTCTGGAACTGGGGATATGGCGCAGTCAGTGAATGCCTGAGGACTTCAGTTTGGTTCCCAGAAGCCTTGTAAAAAATCCCTGATGTGGCGGCATGTGCTTGTAGTCCTGGCACTGGGGAGATACTGACAGGAAGATCTCTGAGGCTCGATGACCCACGAGCACAGCCCAGGTGGGGTCATTCCTCCGTAGCCTAGCCTGCTTGGTGAGTTCTACACCAGCAAGAGAGATCCTGTATCAACGGAGACAGATGTTGAAAAGGAAAATCTGGGGTGTCCGAACGTCTAACCGCGGCGTGCACCACTGGCTTCTGTTAGACCTGGTGTCAACAGGGGTCTATTTGCATTTTAGAGACATCTGTATTGCAGACATGCAGAGAGTCACCTGGGGAGCCAGAAAAGAAAGAGGCAAGCCAAACAGGATGTGGCCAGGACCTAGTCAAGGTGTTGGGAGAAGGATGAGGAGCCAGCCTTCTGAACCAGACAAGGCAGTTTAATCCACAGTACTGTCACTGAGGAGTAGAACACAGAACAGGAAGTAAGTTCATGGTGCTGGACATGCGTTTGCTGTGAGCATGAGTAATCTGTCTGGGAGTCATAAGATTCCAGCTCAGGCTACCCAGGACACTCAGGTCACTGGGACTGAGGGTGGGAAGGAGATGACTTCTTTGAGCCAGACATCAAAGTTGTTTGGAGGACCAGGGCCCTGCAGGTGATAAGCAAGGGATAACAGAAGGTAGGCAGTGAACACCATGCCCAAAGGGCTGAGTTGCCTCCTCAAGTGACTTTGGTTTGAAGCTGCAGGGACAAGCACTTGAAAGTGGAGAGACTAGAGAGTCAGGTACCCCCTCCACCCTACTGCTGTTGGTTTTGCTGAAGTGAGATGAAGGGGGGCGTGTCTCCACAGCCTCCCAGCATCCTCCTGGAGAAGACTCCCTCCTCTCCTACCTGCCTCCACATGCATCCTACTTTCAGTGACAAATATTGAACTATTTCTCAGAAGTGTTAATTGGGATTTTTAATTGACCATGAGCAAGTTATCAAAGCCCATTTGTCTCTCATGAGTGTTTATTCTCTGGGGGATGTACCCTACCCAGGTTGGCATCATTCCTCAGCAGACAGGCAATTCCTGCACCACCACTGCACCATCCCCCAGCTCTCCCCTCTCTTTTCAGTGTGATCTCACTTAAAAAGAGAAAAGAAAGTATACCATGTTTAAGAGACACCAGTGACTTCTAAAGGGCCACCCCTGGCAGGAATCTCTTGGTGTGCACATTGTAGAGAGAGGCTGGCACAGGGGACATTTCATAGGGACTCAGTTCAGTCATGGTTCTCCTTACATATGTCTTAGGAACCTGTTTGTTATGAGTATTAGTGATTGACAGAGCAAAGCTGGCCAGTCCTTCACTAGCTGTCCTCACGCATCCTCCATTGGACCTGGTATTGACCCTATGCTTGGAGCTGTCGCTTTTCTGGGCAGGTGATGGAACTGACTTGGATGTCCTCATGGTCACCAGGGTGCTGGGAACACAGGCTGTACTCGGGGGGCTCTACATGAAAAGGTTTTGTTGGCGAGAAGGAGGAAGCTGTGTAGTCCAGTCTGATAGAAGGAAGCATGAGGCAGCTCCAGCAGGAAGCTGAGAGAGCTAACTGGGGATGGTGGAGGGTTTTGAAACCTCAAGTCCTGATCCCAGTGATGCACCTCCTAAGTTTCCCCAAACAGTGTCACCAGCTGGGAACCAAGTATTCAAAAGCCTGAGATGTGTGGGGGCACGCCATTCAAATCACCACACTCCATTCCTTGGTCCCCACGGGCTTGCAGCCGTATCATAATGCAAAATGCATTGAGCCCATCTTCAAGAGTTCCCACAGTCTTTCACAGTCTCAAAGATGTTTTAAGTCCAAAGTGTCTTCTGAAACTCAGGGCATCTCTTAACTGTAACCCTGTAAATTAAAAAAAAAAATTGCATTCTTCCTGCATACAATGGCACAGAATATACATTGCTGTTCAAAAGAGAGGATTTGGAGCATAGTAGGAAATACAGAATTGAGTCCTTCAGTCTCTCTGGACATCTGCTAGCATCTTTGAGACAGTTTCTGCTCACTCTAACTCACAGGGTTGCTAGACTTTAAAGTACTGTGGGGGCTGGAGTTCCCTAGGCTGTCAGTGAGAAAGGCCCTGACCTTGGCAGGTGCCCAGGGGAACAATCACCCAGCAGTCAGCTAGCGAGCACTTGGCTCTGTCTCTCATAGAAAGAGGAATGTGGTTGAGAGAGTAACTCAGGAAGGAGGGTTGTATTTAAGGGGTCATCTCAGAGCCCAGGAAGGGGGTAGCAATAAGAAGAGAAAGACCACAAGCCCCAGAGGAGCAGATGCTGGAAAGCAGGGTGAACAGGTTCTGATGGCCCATCTAGTGATGAGAGAGAGGACCAGAGCCTGCCTTCCCATCCTGGGACCGACCTTCCAGCCTGAGCCCTTTTCTTGATGGAGATCACCCAGGTCAAGGAACTCAAGATCAAGTTTTATGAGTCAGGGTGACCTGATGACTTGTCTATTCTGGGTAGCATTTCCAGGCAAGCAAAGGCTTCTGAAGCCTTAGCCTTAGAGAGTGTGGTACTGTATATTCAGAACACTGTCAGTCTAGAAAAGTATCCTGATGTCAGGGTTGGAAAGCTCCTTCTGCCCCCAACACGCTATCATTCAGGCTGCCCTTGAACCTGGGAATGTGTAAAAAAGAGAGCTATAGAGGACAGAGGGCCAGGGTGTGCTAAAGCATCACAGTCTGAAACAACCTGATTTAAAAACAGACTAAATAGAGAGTTCTGGAAAGAGAGACAGCTGACAAGCAGATAAAGATGTCCTGTACCAGTAATTGCCAGGGAAATGCAAATGAAACCCACAATGACGTGCCACCCCACACCCATGTGGGTAATTTTTCCCCCAAACTCAGAAACTAACAAGTGTTGCCAAATGCATGGGTGCGGTGGGGGGGGGGGGGAGCACTGGAACTTTGGTATACTGTTGATGGGAATGTAAAACTATGTAGCCCTCCCAAAAACCAGTGTGGTAGTTCCCACACTTAAAGTGAGCACCAAGTTCATGTGTGGGTACATGGTGCAAAATTTACAATTCTGAATGTACCCAAAAGATTAGAATGTGTTCTCAAAGAGATATTTGGGCACTGGTGTAGCATGAATCTTAGAGAGTCTTATTAATAAAATCAAACCTGAGGCCAGTTATTGGGGTGAACACTGGAAGGTCAGAGAGACCGAATAAGCCACAGCTACCTCACCTCGCCGGATCCTCAGCTGGTCTTGTTTCCTCAGACTGGATGTCCCGAGCCCTCATTCAGAATGGGTCTCAGCTGAACTGCTGCTAGAAGCCTGAAAGCTTAACCAGCCACATGCTTCTCCAGGCCAAAGGCCTCTCCAGGCCAAAGGCTTCTAGTTTCTGGTCCTCATGCTTTATATGCCTTTCTGCTTTCTACCACCACTCCCTGGGATTAAAGGTGTGGGTCACCATGCCTGGCCGTTTCCAATGTGGCCTTGAACTCACAGAGATCCAGGGGATTTCTGTCTCTGGAATGCTAGGATTAAAGGCGTATCCTACCACTGCCTAACCTCTATGTTTAATATTGTGGCTGTCCTGTTCTCTGACCCCAGATAAGTTTATTAGCATACACAATATTTTTGGGGAACACAATACCCCCACACACTGGTGTTCACAGCAATTGCCTTGACAGGTGAAGGCAGACGCAGTACAAGTGTTGGTGATATGTGACTAGATTAATGAAATAGAATATTACTCAGCCTCTAAGAGGAAGGAAAGTGTGACATGTGGTTGGTGCTCACTGAAGTCATCCATTAGAAAGGGACAGATCCTATGTAATTCCACCTCTGTGAGGGACCTAGAACAGTCAGGTTCACAGAGACAGGAAGTAAATGAAGATTGCTAGAGGTGAAGATGTGGAAGAAGAAGGGGTCAGTGTTTAACGCTGACAGAATTTCCACTCTGGAGAAGAGTTCTGGAGATGGATGGTGATGGTAGCAGACTGTGAATACACTTAATGCCAATGAACCATGCACTCAGAAGCACAGGGCTGGGGTGATGATTCCATCAGAAAAGTACTGACCTTGCATCAGGAGGACCTGAGTTTGAGCCATGGAAACCAGACTAGAAATTAACAAATGATCTGGACTGGAGAGACGGCTCAGGAGTTCAGAATGAGCACTACTTCACAGAGGACGTGAACTTGACTCCCAGCACCCATGTTAGGCAACTCACAATTGCCTGTGAATCCAGCTCCACGGGGTGGGGGGTCCAGTGCTCTGGCCTCTGGGAACACCTGCACACACATGCACAGACCCACACAGACCCAAAGGTGTTTGTACACATAACTAAACATTTAAAAATAATTTTTTTCTTTTCTCTCTCTTCTCTTGTACAATAATCCTGACCACAGTTTTCCCTCCCTCCACTCCTTCAAGCTTCCCCCTCCACTTACTCTTTTTTTTTTATGAGCATGGTAATGGACATTGTATTCCTAGCAATGGGGATCGAGAGACAGGTAGATCACTAGGGCTTGATGGCTAGCCATCCTGGCATACCTGTCTACTTGACTAATTCCAGGACAGTGAGAGACCCTGTTTCCAAAAATAAAAAATAAAAAGATTATGCCTGAAGAAGAATCTCCAAAGTTGTCCTCTGCCCTCTACATACATGTCCCCATCATGTACCTCTTCTATGTACACATCTGTCCCTGCATATACAGGAACACAATACAATTAAGATAGCAAATTACATGTTATAGTAATTTGAACATAACATTTTTATTCTAAAAATAGTCATAGTTTGTTACCAGAGAAGAAAGTGGCAGATCAGTTGTCCCTAGGTCAACTTTACTTGAACGTCTTTACCTCAGTATAAGCAGAAATAAAGTCCAGAATGGTTGGACTTTTTATTTCTATGCAGGCTGATAACCAGGAGGGACTGCTAGCAGCTGGTATCTTGCAGAATAGGAGTTGAGGGCAGCTGCCAGCACAGGAGGCAGATTCATATAGGAGCAGGGATTGGCTGAATTTGGGATTGATCTCAGTGCTGCTGGCTCTAGGCTGTGTGCCTTTGGACTAGGGAGCTAACCTCTCTGAGGTACTCTTCTCTTCTTGAGAAAATGAGGGGCCAGTGGTAACAATGCCTGAGCTATTGAGAAACTAAGGACCACCTGGGCTATGCATGGGGAGGATCCAGCAAATAGACGGCCTTTGTTAAATGTTAGGTCCCCTATTAGTCCCTGAAGAGCCCAAGGAGGAGGTGGAGCTAACAGGCTGTTTAAATGCCAGCCGCTGCTCTACTGACAAGGGAGGTTGTACTATTAATGGGTGAGCAGAGATGTCCTTTTCCAAGGTGTCGGGCAGGAATTTACATGTTGGAAGTGAGTGGATCTTGCATTACTGATGACTGATTAGTGTTCCCAGCCCCTGTGCCGTGCAGGTCCAGATCACCGAGATCAGAGGGCAATAAAACATGTGCTTGATAGTCTGGGCTCTGGCCAGGCACAGGGGAAGCCCTGTGGGAAGAGACCAGCCCTGCAGTGCTGATAATCTCAGGTCAGGCAGGGTGCACCCGGGCTTCTGTCCCACCCAAAGCCAGAAAGGACTCTAACTCCTGATTCCTTTAATGATCGATCACCTCCAAGGAGTCTTTGGTACGTACCTGGCTCCACCCACCAGCCCTGGGAACCCTTGTTTTCCATGCCTGTTCTTTCAGCCACCTCTGACAACCTTCAGCCTTTCTCCCTGTGTCAGCCTGGCCTCCTCAGCAAGTATTGGCATATGAAAGCCTGAAGCTGAAGAAGCGGCCAGGTCCAGCAGTGTGCCCCAGCCCCACTTCCCCAGTCCTGTCTCCCCAGAAGTATTAGGCTTTCTGAAAACAACAGACAAACTTCTTCTTTCTATCTTCCCACGTTGTCTCGAGCATTCCTCCCCAATGAGGGGTGACCCCACTTCTCTCCCTTACCTACATCCCCATTTTTGGCTTCTGCCATATATACATTTTCTTATAATGATTTTTTTTTAAGTTTTATTTTAGGTATATAGGTGTTTTGTCTGAATGTATGTCTATGTACCATGTGAGTTCAGCGCCTACAAAGGCCAAGAAGCGGCATCGGATCCTCTGGAACTGGAGTTACAGATGGCTGTGAGGCACCATGTGGGTGCTGGGAATTGAACCCGAGTCCTCTGGAAGAGCAGCCAGTGCTTTTAACTTCAAGCCATCTCTTTAGCCTTGAAATCTCAGAATGTCTAAAAGGTTTTGTTGTTGTTATTGTTGTTGTTCTCCAATGATGACTCCACATTTCTGAGTTTTACTAACATTTACTGAGCATCTATCGTATGCTTGAACCACTTTTCCTATATTATATTTAATCCCAACAATAGCTGACGTGATAGTTATAGTTGAAGAAATGGAGACTGAAGAGCTTGCTCAAGACCACACGACTGTGAGTGGTAGGTGGGATTTCAAGCCAGCTTTTCTGGCCTCCCACCACCAGAGAAGTCTCTGGGCTGTCCCCAGCGACTACTGTTGCTCTACCTCCTGTGGTTCTTGTCTCTGAATCTCTCAATGCTAGAACACTAGTTATTTGCTGAATACCCTGCCCTCTCCTGGCTCACCATTACAATACACTTTGGGGATTCTCTCTCTCTCTCTCTCTCTCTCTCTCTCTCTCTCTCTCTCTCTCTCTCTCTCTCTCTCTCTC
>CABHPR010126855.1:14481-25616 GCA_902168415.1 Peromyscus melanophrys | reverse complement strand
AAGAAAGAAAGAAAGAAAGAAAGAAAGAAAGAAAGAAAGAAAGAAAGAAAGAAAGAAAGAAAAAGAAAGAGCGAGCGAGCAAAATCCCTTGAGGTGTCTTGGTGACCTAGGCTGAAAATGTTATTCACTGTAACACCAGGTTAAGTGGAAGAAACTTCAGGCTATCCCATCCAACTCTCTTCCATCACCAAAGAGAACGGAAGCCCCAAAGCATCATTTAGTGAAGGAAATACCACTTATTAGAAGCATAACCAGGTGCGGGTCTGTTTCTTCCAGCTCTGGGGTTCTTGCCATTCCTGGTTTTTCCTGGAGTTCCTGGATGTGCAGCATGCTAATTAAACATGCCCAAAAGATGTTGTAGGAGGGCTGTTGTTGGACCTAGAGGAGACATCAGGAATTCTTCTGGTGGCCCTGATCTTTGTCCCCTTGGGAACACAGCAAGCTCCAGAGCCAAACCAGAAGTCATGCTTTTCAAATAAGTGGATGTCACAGAACGCAAAAGGGGTGGCCGCTCTGGGGGGCTCCCAAATCAGGATCTGAAATACCTTTCAAGCAGGAACATCAGGCTAAAAGGAAAGAGATGAAGCCTAATGGGGATAAATGGAAAGTCTTGCACTGAGTTTCAAAAAAAAAAAAAATCGATTCTGTAAGTACCAACTCGGGAGAGTCAGACCTGATGGAAGTTCGGACTGGAAAGGCTTGAAATGTTTACAAGAGGATCTTAGGTCCTCTTGGCCGCTAAGGTAGCCCCAGTCGGGTACATAGTTCATTCTTGGGTTAAATGGATGAAATTAAGAATCTAAAACAAAACACACACACACACACACACACACACACACACACGCACACGCACACGCACACGCACACGCACACGCACACGCACATGCACACATCTAAAACAGAGAGTTCGATGCTTCCTGTTCACTGTACCAAGCAGAGAAGAAAGGACCCTCACTTCAGAGATGAGGGACTTTAATATGAAGGCAGGTAATCAGGGTGACGGGGTCTTGGAATACCATCTCATGAGAAACAAATACTTTAGAAAACAGAAGACTTCATTCTGGAGAGAGTAAAGAATTCTGAAGATAGTTAGCATGTGATGGGGGAGGCTGCCAGCTTCCTGTAATTCAGAGGACAGAACTTAGGAGCAGGTAAGACAGCAGACTTTGGTACCACAAAGTCCCCTGACCCAGCAGTCCGTCTGTGTAGTGCACCAGTATGGTTATATTAGCTTCCGATTTTTTGTTACAGATTCACAGCGACCAGGATTCTATACTTATGTGTGTGTAAGTACGTATATGCGAGAATGTGTGAAAGCCAGGGGTCATTTCTCAGGAGCACCAATGAGACCTTGGAGGGTCCCATTCTTAGCTTACATTTTTTAGATAAAGTCTCTCATGGGACTTGGGGGCCTACTAGCACCACTCACAGCTGGGGTGGGTTGGCTTTTGTTTGGTTGGTTGGTTTTGGTTTTGGTTTTTGTGTTTGTTTGGGTTTTTGTTTTGTTTTTTGCTTTTTTCATTTATTGTTTGTTTTTGGGTTTTGTTTTTTTTTAATACGTATGTACTGGGGTTCCAAATTCAGCTTCTCATATTTGCTTGGCAGGCACTTTACTGAGCTATCTGTCCAGCCCCTCTCTATGTATATAAAACCCTGGTGGTCAGTTCTTGTTTTAAATTCTAACCAACATCTATTTACGGCTTCTAGTTGGTGGGCAGTGTCCAAAGCTTGGTGTGTTCAGGGAAGGGAAGAGGGTGAAAAGCAACAAGGATCCTTCACCTGACTGGGTCCCAGAGAAAACCCACTTCGAGGCAGGCTGCGAAGGCAGACAATGGGTGGGAAACGTTGACTCTCAGGCAAAATGAAGGCAGGAGGCAAGCAGAGCATCACAGCCTGGAGAGGAGGGGCAGCCGCCAGGAAGGAGCCTGCTCAGGGACTGTATCATGGGCCTCCTTGCCTTGGGAAAACACTGCTACATGGTCCCTCCACAGCACGCCTTGAAGTCTTCACACTCCCTTAGGCCCGGCTCTCCAGCTGAAATGGACTTATTTATTTTTAATAGAGATCATTTGAGGTGGTTGTGTTTTCAAAGGCTGATGTGTTCCTAAGTACTTTTCATTCTCACAGGTTTTTTGTTTTGTTTTTTTTTAATCCTTTCTGAGTAGTGATGCTGAACAGGAATTGGGCTGAGGATGGTCCCCTCCCCCTTCTCGAAATGTCTGCTGTGACTCACCCTCCTAATAAGGGTAGATCCCACTGCCATCTCAGAGAGGGAAGATCATGGGAGATCAAAGAGATGAGCAGCACACCCCAGAACAAGAGGTAGAGAAGAGAAGGCAAATGGCCTCCCCAGTCCCTCCCCTGCGCTTCTCCCTGAAGTCATAGTGTGGAAGTAGTTGTGGCTTCTAAACAACTTACACACACTTGTCGTCCAAGATAAAATGTTATTAAGATTAAATGCCGAGCAGGGAACAAATCCGACTTCCCACTGTCATATTTCAGCTCTGATGAGTGATTGTATTTCGGTAGCCCCAGCTCCTAAGCAGGGAAACAGCATTATTATCATTAATAAGCCCATAATGGGGAAGAGAAATTACAAACACTTCTGCAACAAGCGGCCCTCCGATGTTAATATTTTATGAGCACACAGAGAAATCTGCGGCTGAATGTAAATGGCAGAATTATACGTAACCATAATGTAAACATGCATAATTGGGTTGAGCTGAGGGGAGGGGGGAGGTTGGCCATGACGGGCTGAAGGTGGTGTTTGCATCACTGGGTGGATCCCCCAAATGAAGAGGGGCAGAGATCAGGGGCACCCCCATCAGCTGGACTCATCTCCTTCCATCTCTTGTTTCTGTGAGGTGGCCCCATTTTCCCAGACCCTGTAGGCAGGGAAGCTGTCCATTTCCCATATGTCATATGTCACCCTTGATGTGGGAACACTTTAGACAGATAATTATAATCCTAAATGTCATTTCCTGGGGACTTCAGGTGGGCTCATGTGGGTTTCCTTTTGCTTAAAATGTGGTCTGTGCCTCTTCTGTTCCCCAGTCATGTTCAAGTGTTCAGTACGTGTTATCCCAGGGTTCCTGTGGAGAGATTTTGGTGGGTGGTTTTGGTTTGGGATTTTGTCCCCACAACCTTTGCTTCAAAGTAACTATCTCATGGCAATCCAACCAGCCTGAGAGCTTCTGTAATTGAAGTAGAATAGGGGCCAGAACCCCTCTTCTCCTAGACCCACTTTTCTCCCAAGGGAGGAATCCCTGAGGAATACAAGAGAATCACTCTGGGATTCAAAGAAACTGTGTTTTCTTTCTGCCCCATGGACCACAGTCTCCTGCTTTGCAGATAGCTTCAAACAAGGCTGGGAGGTGACAGGCCCTGCTCAAATCTCACCTCTCTAAATCCTACTCCTCCTTCTGGAAAAAAAAAAAAAAAAAAGGAATGGAGTTGAGCAGGGGTTTGCTACCATCCCATCCAGCTCTGAAACCCAGAAGTGGGCAGTCCTTGAGGAAATTCTACTGTCCGCTGCAAGGCGCCTACATAGCGGATGATGAAAAGCCAGAAGAGGCAGCTGAAAGCTTCTGCCCCTGAGAACTTAGGATGTCTCTGCCCCTGGTGAGGCCATGAGGTCACTTCCCAGGGGTTCCATCCTTGCCTTTAAACTTGCCAGAGCCAGGACCTGTCTGTGTCTGTACATAGTGGGATCAGTACAGGACTTGGTGTGGGCACGAGGGCTGGAGCCATGCCCAACAGTGCCCAGCTCACAATGAGTAGTACCTAGGAGACTCTGGAACACCGGAATGGTTGGACTAAGAATTAGTTGATAATGTAGTTAATGAACAGAAGCAGCTCTCTTCCTCTTCATGTTGCTTTGCAGTATTTAATTTTTCAGTATAGTCCACGGCTTCAAAACCTATCTCTGGAGCACCTACTAGGTGTGAGCACTGTGCAGGTGACTTTTATAAAGAAAAAAAAAAAAAAAAAAAAAAAAAAAAAAAAAAAAACTCCGTCTGACTGGAAGCCCCGTCTCTCTTCCCTGCACTTCCTTGCCCTCGCCTCCCCAATTTTCCCTCTCCCCTGCTCCTGCTCATTATTTCTCTCCACAGTTATGTTATTATTGGCCTTGGCAAAGAGTTTCAGGGGTGTCGTTTGTCTGAGCAACATTATGCAAAATTAAGTTCCAGGGTAATTTCTGATGCAAATACCTGTCCTCCAGGAGAATGTGAATTAAGCCTGCTGGTCTCTGCTCAGCAAAGGCGGAGCATTTGAAACCAGGCTGCCAGCAGTCAGGGATGCTAGGGCAGAGAGGGGTGGGGGTGGGGATGGGTGGGCGCGGACACACTACTCCAGACCTTCCTAAGCAGCTCATATAGGTTCCAAAGCAGAGAGATTTGAGCAGTCAGCTCCTACACCCTCCATCCCATTACCACCCCCGATGGTGAGGATGTCTACCCCTCTCCCCCACTTCAGAGACATTCCCCACTAGATTTCATAAGCTGCTGGTAGAAAGGCATTCTCTCTCTCTCTCTCTCTCTCTCTCTCTCTCTCTCTCTCTCTCTCTCCCTCTCCACCTCCAAGTGTCTCCCTTGTTTTCTAGGCTGGCTGGCCAACAACTCCAGGGATCTGCCTGTCTCTGCCTCCTCAGCGCTGAGATTTCAGGCATGTACATGCTCACTCTTTCACATAGGTGCTGGGGATGGATCTGTGGTCCTCATGCTTGGCTTCACTCTCCTCCAGTTCAGAAGGGTCTTCTCTAGAGCGGACCCAGTGTTTCCTGCTATGCACTATTTAGTAGGTTTTGGATCCATACTTTTCGGGTTTCAGAGTATTGCCAAATCATGTGAGAGAGCAGATTGGGAGACCTTGGGTCCCACAGGGTCCATTTTGAGCTGCATTTTAAAATGCATAAAGCTGCATTTTAACCAGCTCCTGACTAGTGCTGTCCTATGGAGCACTCACTTCAAGTTTCTCTTTTATTGTGATTATTATTTTTTTCTTTATTATTATTATTTTTTTCATAACTCAGTGCCATGGTTCTTGATTGTGCACTTTGTAGCTGACAACTTCCTGTCACAGTGTCAAGGTTGGACAAGCCTGGGCTTAAGAACTGTTTTGTCATTGCTGAGAACAGCTGTCTGCATGATCCTTCCCCTGGGAGATCTCTGAGGCTCCATCTGTGAAGTTAGGGTCCTAAGACCTCTGTGTCCAGTTGTCCTGTCCTAAGGTCACCTTCTGGAAATGGAAGCCCCAGGATAGCAGGAGAGCAGAAACCCTCTGGCTCAGCTGTTTCCTAGGCCATGAGGAGTATGTGCCACTCTAGAGCTAGGTGACTAGTCTCTCTCCCACTCAGTGCTCCAGAACCCACCCCTTCTTCAAGGCCAGTGTTCCACATGGAAGCCCACCTGAAAGGCTATTCGGCCTCTGGGGAGACTTTGGGGATACCAGCAGAGAAGAGTTGATCCCCCGCCTTGGCTTCTGAGAAAATCAGGATGATCTGTGTAACCCTGGGTGTCGTTTAGTACATTCTAGAACAGTCTAGAAGGAGGCTCTATTGGCTGGATTCTTTATCCCTTAGGGCTTTTGTTCTGCTCAGTCCTTCAGGGCAGGGATGGCAAATGCACACTGAGTGCCCTTTCTCTGCAGATACAAGGCAGAGAGGTTTGGGGGCTTGCCTGAAGTCACACAGGTTGTTCCAGGTGAGGCCCAGCTGAGGCCCTTAAAAATGAAGCTGTAGATGGTGGGGAGGGAGGAGATGGGGGACAAGGTTCTGTGAAGCTGAAGGGAGAAGGAGATGCTCTTGTGCTCTCCTCTAACGCCTGTCCTGCTTGGGCTTAAAACCCCTGTTGGAAATGACAGGTTTGGCCTTTACCAAACAACAAAACAGAGTCTTCTTGTGGCCCCTGCTAGGGGAGGCGAAAGGGATGTATGCTCCTGGACTTAACCGAGTACTTCCTTAATGGTTCCAGGGAGCATCCAGCCATGTCCCTGCCTGCTCTGTCCCTCAGGGTTGGCATCTTTGCAGCAGTTTTATGCTCCAGCGTCTCTGAGTCATTATCTTCCCAGACACCATTCTTTTCTCCCATGTTACGGCTGCTCCTGCTGCGAATTCATCCTCATCCCCCACCCCTTCTCTGGGTGCGGGCTTCCTCTCCCCAGCATGCCACTCCCTCCTCTACAACTGTCACAGAGAAGGGGAGCGGGTCACAGCCCTCACGTGGAGCTGCCTGTGCAGCTGCCTTTAGATCCCCTTGTGCCCTGGACCTTGAGGCCTGTCCAGCCATAGTCTGACAATGATGCTCACATCTGAGGTCCGAGCCATCTGGCCCTTTTTTCTTGATGTCCCTGGGGCCCTTTGTGTAAGGACATGGTATACCTGCCATCAAGAATCTGCCCTCAGCAGTCTTGTTAATAATTCATACTTTCAATTTCTCCCCTGCCCATAGCCCTAAAGATTATACTCTATCTACGCTTACTTTATTTCCTCATTTTTCTAGTGGGATGCTGTTAACTTCCTGGGGCTTAGAGGGTGTTCTGTGTACTACATGGGACTAGACACACAGCAGATACTCAAAAAATGACTGTTGAGCTGAGGGTGTAACTTAGTGGTGGAGTACTCGCCTGGTGTGCAGAAGGCTCTGGGTTTGAGCCCCAGGAGAGAGAGGGGGGAGGGAATTGTAGGAAAATTGGGGAAATAAAGACAGATCTGAATCTGAATCCAGATGGCCCTTGATGTCTGTCTCCTACTGTAATTCCTGTGGCTGCCATAATTGTGACCTCTTTGGCCTTCCTCCTACCCCTCTGGCTGCTAGCCTCTCTCTCTCTCTCTCTCTCTCTCTCTCTCTCTCTCTCTCTCTCTCTCTCTCTCTCTCTCTCTCTCTCTCTCTCTCTCCATCTTCAGCTTCATCAGTCCACTTCCTGAGCAGCTCCTACCACTAGGTCTGCGGCTTCTGGAGAGGGGAAGTAAGACACTGTCCGTCCACAGCCACTGATCCTCTCACAGCTAGACCCTTAAAGGACAGAAGTGTATCTGGTCCAGTGGGTCACCAACCTCTCTCTCACGCCGTACTCCAATCACCAGCTTTTGAGCCACAGTGTAAAGACCCTTTAAAAACATGGAGCCAAATAAACAAGCTCTCTTCCTCATGAGTATCACCCTGGTGCCACTTGTAGAGGGCACGGTAGATGAGCTTCCCCCACGCCTGACCACAGCGCTCCTGACCACTGTGTTAGATTTCAGAGTCCCTGGCATCCCAGTGACAGCTGAGCTCCTCTCCCCTACACCCAGGTGGTGTATGTCCACTTCTTTGAACCTGATCCACCACGTGCCATTTGGGTACCCCAGGAAAGGAAACTAAAATCCTGTGACAGTTGTTTACACCTGAGTATGAGTAGGTTGTTCACAGTCAGTTGAAAGAGAACTTTGTTTTTGAGGGAGGTGGGGAGCGCAGAGCTTGACCGAGGGTGGGAAGACTAACAGACCAATGTTAGCTGCGAACCAGCACTGAGAAGGCAGGGCTCCACTTTCAGCTCTGCTTTTCTGGTGTGATGGGGCCAGCTGCGCAGAAGGTTGGATCTGACAGCCCCTGCAACCTATGCTGAAAACTGCTTACACCTGGTACAAGGGCGGCGTACAGGGCAGGATGGCGATTTGATGATACTTACAAGGGCGGTGTATGGGGCAGGATGGCGATTTGAGAGCCATTGTCTAGTCACTGAGCCTAGACAAGAGGTGCCCCCTCCCCCTGCCCGGTCACAACCCTTCTCCAGACTCCTGGTTAGGTGAGGCTGAGAGATCTTAACCCATGGAGAGCTTTAGGCAAGCTGGGATCCTTGATTGGGAGGTCGTCAGGACCTCACATCATCTCAGCTTCTTTCCCACATAGCCCTGTCCCCAGGAATTCTGCCTCTGGGATCAGACAGATGGGTGCAGCTGCTGATGGAGCCCTCAGCTGCGAGTCCCCCATGGAGCAAGGCTGCAGCCCATCTTCAAGGGCTCAGGCCCTGCTTTCTAAGAGCAAGCGCTCGGTGCTGTACATGCTACATGGCCACTGTCGTTGCCCTAAGGGCAGACAGCATAACTTTGCTAGAAATCACAGCAACCTCTACAGATAATAAGACTTGGAGACTCTGAAGACCTTTTCACCCCTTGGGACCCAGCAGGGCAAGCCTGCAAATGAGGAATGGTTCCGAGAGGTTGAGTTGCCACTCACAGCCAACAGGAGAAAAAAAATGCTCTGAGTTTGGAGTTCATAGCAGCTCTAGGGGGCAAAGTGCCATCCCCTTAGCCAACAGGTCTTCCATTCCATCAAAGGCTTATTAGTGGAGAATGTAGGGACCCCAGGGATGCCGCCCCTGGTGATATACATGGCTCTCATGCTGCTTGTATCCATCTTGGCCATGCTCTTCCTTTGACTCCAAGTGAGCCTTGCTTCCCCAGACCTTGCTTCTCACTCACCTGAACATAGAGGGAAGGCCGGGGATAGGCTGCCAAGTGTGGAGGTAGAGAAAATAGCACCTGCCTGGGAATCAGGAGGCCTGGGTTCTAGACTTGGCCATTAACTTCCCATGTGACCTTAAATGAGTGACATAAGCTCTCTTGAGTCTCACTTTCTTTATCCCACCCTCACTATTTGGTCTCTGAGATAGATTCCCTTCAACTCCAAAATCTTGGCTTCTACAGTGCCCTCCACATCTAGTGTATGTATATCACCGCATGTATGTATGACAGACGTATATGATCCATATATCTGTCTTGAAAAGCTTGGAGAAGCCCCCGAAGATCTTTTGGTGCCTCTGTACCATGGAGGTCCTGGCCCCTCTGTGGACCTGACTGGGCTCTCCTTCAACATGGGCCCTCCTCATCTGCCGATTGCCCATGCTGGCCTCTGGGCACTGGCTGGAGAACCCACTTTTCCATGAGGCCACCTGGGCCTCTTCCACAGCCTGCTTACAGCACTTTGGCAACAACCCTCAGTGCCATTCTTTGGCTAAAGATCTGAGTGCTCAGCCAGCCCTGGCAATAGCACCTCATTTCCCATACATTCTCAAGTGCACACCAGCTCCCTTCACTTTCCTGTTATTGACTGGAAAGCGGTTGACACTCCACAGTGCACTGTGCATTACGCAGACACATCTTATCAGCACAGAGAGACCAGCACAAAGCAGAAAGGGCCACCTCCTTCCAAACTTGATCTTTTCTTAATGAAACCCCACCCTGTCTCTTCCTCCTTGTTAACGCCAAGCCTCCGTATGGAACCGAGTTCTGGCTTTTAATACATCAGCAGCTTCACCCCGCGTGTCCTCTTCCTCTTTTTTTTTCCCCTAAGGTAATGAAATGTGTGAACAGTTTGTTCTCAGCTAAAAACAAGCACTGATGGGTTTCATACCTCTTTGTGTAGGAGGGAGAGGTGGTTCTAAGTGAGGCGCTGGCTGGCTGTGGAGCAGGCTGCCTTGAGGTGAGGTGAGGAGGAAGGAGGAGACTGGAAAGATCCATCTGCATCCCCTGGGTGGTCTGTTCTTTCATTCTCCCTGTGTGTGGACCCCACTGATGGCCTTTGATCAGAGCACAAGTGTGAGGAATTGGGGAGGCTCAAGCCCTTTAGGAAGAACATTAGTACATATGCAGGTGAAGAAAAAGGGTTGACATTTGGGACACCCTTAATAGGAAAGAATGTCCTCCTAAGCATTGACTCCTCACTATTCATCCCCAAGGAAGGGACCACCGGTGCATGTATCATCTGCTTCTGGCTGTGCCTATCAGTGGATGTTAGTATCCATTCCACTGCCTCCTTTAAAGCCAGTGTTAGGGACCTTGTTTGGGGTGAATGGTAACAGAATAAAGGTAGCTAACATTGAGCACCCACTGGGAGTCAAGTGATGCAGACTCCTTCTGTTTTGCCCATGTGAAAGCAATGCTGAGTGGCCGGCCAAAAGCCTCACACACTAAATAGCAGATCCAGGATACAAACCTAGGAAGTTTGCTTCTAGAGATACACCCTTAAGCCCTGTGTTTAAAAGGACTGGACAGTCTCTGCTGGCTGTTGGCTGTGTGGCCTCAAGCTGACTATTCACCTCTCTGAGCTTCCGTTAACTTGCAGAATTGATTGACATGTGACTGCTGATGTAGGCTGCCCTGGATAGCTAAGCTCCACACTCCCCAGGGTCTAGCAGAGTACAGAATACCCTAGAAGCCTTTTGCTTTTTCCCACTTGGAAGTCCTGTGTCTTTGGTGTCCTGGGGCTCAGCCATGCTCAGGCCACTGTGCTGATGTCCTTGTTGCTCAGTCACTGACCCTCCCTCATGCCTCCATGATTTTTCATGCCATCCTATCACAAGTTACTGTGGGCGTCTCCACAAGCTGCCCCCAATTCCCATTGGAATGGGGTAAGACCCAAACTAACCAAAGGATCTGGCCAGTGCAGCAGTGTTAGACTCCTGGCTCCTAGGGAGTTTTTCTGTGTTAGCTGCTTTTATCTGTCTTCATCAATCCTGACCAGTGAAGTGAGTGAATGAATACATGAATGGGTGAGCTGGCCAGGAAGGGACAAATCCTCAGTAGAGGAACAGGGGACACTGTGGTATGGTAGAGAGGGGAAGATGTGGTATGATTTCTGTTCGAGCCATTTAATGACCATGGGGTCCCAGACAAATCACCCTGGCTCTTGGGGTCTGTTTCCTCTTCAGTGGAATGAGGAAAGGACCAGCTGAGACCAGGCAGTTTTCCCCCTTTGCTCCAGCTGCTGTCTAGCCTTCACAGCTTTCCCTGGGAGGCTCAGGCACCTGTTCCTGTCACTCTTGGGCTCAGGGTCTTGGGTCCCATTCTCCTAAGACTCTATGTGGTGATTTGGGGGTCTCAAGAGTCACAGAGCTGGCTGGGGGAGGAGTACATTCTGCTTATTGTCGTAGGGATAGGATTTGACTCTTTGCCAGCTGTCCCTGTCTGAGAAGAAACCCTCCCTCAGCTGGGCCATATGGCTAGAGGTGGGGTCAAGGTTGAAGGACATCCTGAAGGGCTACCACCTAGCAGGCCCTGCAGAAGACAACTCTCTTTTCTGTGGAAGAGAAGAGTGCTTTCCACCTGTTTCTCTCTCTCTCTCTCTCTCTCTCTCTCTCTCTCTCTCTCTCTCTCT
>CABHPR010126855.1:0-14471 GCA_902168415.1 Peromyscus melanophrys | reverse complement strand
TCTCTCTCTCTCTCTCTCTCTCTCTCTCTCTCTCTCTCTCTCTCTCTCTCTCTCTCTCTCTCTCTCACACACACACACACACACACACACATACATGTGCACACACATACACATAGAATTTAATTCATAGATTATTTCTACAAAATACTCTGTAGTATCTGCGATTTATTTTATGATCTTTTTTAACTTTCTCTTTCACATCATGCATCTCGACTCCACTCATATCCTGTCCCTTCATATCTGCCTTCTGCCCTTGCAGCCCCCCCAATAAAATTTAAGAGAAAAAAGAAAATACAAGGAAAAAATCTCATCGTGGAAGCTGCAGTGTGATGCAGTGAGTCACACAGTAAACCCTTTTGTCCATATATTTTTACTTGCAAGTGTGCATTGCAGAGAGTCTTTGATCTGGTTCGAGGCATCTGGCTTCTGCTACACTATATAGATGCTGGGCTCTCACTAGGACTCTTCTTGAATATCCTGTTGGTGCCCTGTGTTGTGGAGATCCTACAGCTTGGGGTCTGCAGGATCGGCCCCTTCAGGTGCTCCAGCAGATCACGGGTGGGGTGGATGTTGGGGTGGGCCAACCCATCACCCTAGTTTTGGACCTGGGCAGTTGCAGAGTTGGTCAGCCCTTGTTCTCAGCACAAGGGTGAACTCTCCTATATTGCCTATATCGCTTCTACCCTGGATAGGGCTTGAGACCTCTCTCTCATCCATTCCATCTTGAAAAGGGGTTGAGAGAAAGGCAGGCTGTGTGATGACTTGGAGGGAATAGGGATCAGAACAAATGGCTGCAATCAAGGAATCTTCAAGTTCAGATTCATGGCTGCAGCAGGTGGGAGCAAGGAAGGTGCCAGGTGTGGGGGAGGGGTGGGGTGTCTGGAAGAATCGGCTAGCAGATGGCCTCATGTGCCAGCCCAAGGAGAGCATCTCATACTTCTCTCAACAGGGCACTGCTAACATTTGAATGGGAAGCTCCTTTGTTCTGCTGGGCTGCCCTATACATGACAGGGAGGTAAAGATCTCTGGTACCCAGGCACCCCACCTCTGTGATGAACAACCTCTCCCATTTCCTAACAGCACCTAAAGGAAGGAGGACCTCGCCTTTATGAAGGTGGTAAGAGGCCACCAAAGGACAAAGCAGGAATGACAAGGTCAAATGTTAGTTTTAGAGAGTTCACACTGTGCTCGAGTCAGGGTGCCAGGCAGGCTGGCAGCAGAGTAGCCAGTTAGAAGCTTAAATGATGATATTCATCTGTGGTAATATTAATAGAAGAGGCTTCTGGTGGCTGGAGGATTTTATGTGGGTGTTTGTGATTCTGCCCAGTGTCTCAGAAGGGACTCCTGAGGAGGCAAGAATGAAAAAGTCCGAGATTAATTTATTAAATTAATTAAACAGTCCCTGCTAATGACGTCCTCACATGGGTTTTCTGTGGGCTTTTATTTAAGTGGGGAGCAGGCAAGAAGCTGGAACTAGGAAAGGGGGTGGGTGGCAACAGAGGAGAAGGCGGTCTCTGAGTAGCTAGCACGACTCTGAAAATTAAAAATGGAAATGCTGTAAAGGCCTGGCATGTCAAGAGATGTTTTGTTCAAACTTGAAATCCTGAAGCATGTCCAGAGAGGCCTCGTCTCGTCGTTGCCTGCAGAAAGAAAATGCTGTGGGCTTCCCCGGGTTGGACAGGACTCCAATGCCCTGTGGTAAAATAGGGGCGCCTTGAAGGGGGCAGGGCAGCCTATGACCCTTTGGAAGCAGTGCTTCCCAAGTGTCCCTGTGCACAGCACCACGTGAGGCTCTTGCTGGAGTGTGGATCCTGATTTCTTGGGCTCTTCAGGGGTTGTATATACCTAAGGTTTCCAAGGATGCTAATGTGGCCCCGAGGACCATACTTTACGAGTGGCAAGATGACCAAGCCCTGTTGGATTCTCCCAGGTCCATCCATGTGTGGGGGTGGGGAAGAATTAAAGAGAGCTGACAAGCTTGGCAGATACGGGAGGGAGAGACAAAGGTGGGTGTGTACCCACAAGTGTTTATTCCTGTGATTCAGAAAGCTGTGGGATTCCTGGTCTGCAAAACACAGGGTGAGATCCAGGATCAGAGGAGGGAAGAAGGTGGATCTGGTGGCACGGGCCTGTAATGCCAGCCACTTGAGAGTCTAAGGCAGGAGGATCACCATTTAAGTTCTGCCTGGGCTATAAAATGAGTTCAAGACCAGCCTGGGCAATTTAGTGAGGCTTTGTCTCAAAATAAAAAGTTGGAAGGAGGCTAGGGATGTAGATGAGTGGCAGAGAACCTGCCTAGCATGCGTGAGACCCAGAAGTCCATCCCCAGGATGAACATGGAGGAAGAAGAGAAAGAGGAAGAGGAGGACGAAAGGCAGATACGAGAGTGAGAAGGGCGGAGGCTCTCCCTCAGTGGTCATGTGGGAACAGTCCCCCACCTCACTCTTTGAATGACTTGTCATTGTGGGGCTTTATGCCCCTCAGGCTCTGTGCTCCATCTGCCCTAGATTTTCACGGCAGCTGTCACAATTGGAAACTTGGCTCTTTGGAGGGGAGGAGATTCCAGAGGACCACCCCAGCAGGGGGTATTAGGCTGTTTGACCTGCCAAAGACTTCCGAGGTGGCCTCTTCAATCTGGCCCTGGCAAGGCAGGGAAGCCTGGCCTGGGAGGCTAACCTCAACAGCCCTGGTGGCTTGGTAGCCCAGGATGGAATGAAAAGGTGGGACCCCACGGACCAGGCATGCAGAGTCCATGGAAAGACTGCTGTGTAGGTAGGCAGGACTCCCTATACAATGTCCTCGTGGCAAAGGAGGACCAGGGAGCCCTACATGCATGTGCCCACACGGCCTGAGTCCTACCCTGGCGCCTATCAGCAGAAGCACCTGAGTGGACAATCCCTCAACTTCTCTAAGATCACCCTGCTGGTAGCTAGAAGGGGACCTCCCCATCTCCTGCTGCTATGGAACCTGCGAGACAGGGAGGGCAAATACCACCGCACGGGCACAGTGTTCGGTGTTTGCTGCAAAGTCACTGTGGCTACTGAATTCCCGGGACAGTGTGACCCGGGAGCACTTGAACACCCTTTCACCCCCTCTCACCTGCTGTGCCCCGCAGCCACACCTCTGACAGAGCTCCTGGAGCATTTTTGCTGCTGCTGCTTTTTAGTGTGAAAATCCACATTGTCAGCTCCAAACACTCACAGCTCCCATCTCCATCTGAATACCAAGCCAGCCTTTGCCTGTCAGGCACAGCCTGGCCCAACTCTCTGTGGCTTTGTCTCCTGCTACTTCTCCCATCCAGATTCAGTGGACTAGAACATTCCATTATCACCGAACATGCCACTTGTGTCTGCTTCAGTCCTTCATAGCAGCTGTTCCTGATTCCTGGGATGTTTTCCCTCAGATATCTGCACGGCTGGCTCCCTCCAGGACATTTTAGAAAACCTTTTCCCTGGCCTCTAGCATTGGTCATGCCCCCACTTCCTCTGCTCACCATGTGTGCCTCTCTCTAGGAGCCTAAGCACCATCCCCATACAGCAGAGTCCTTTGTTTGCTTACTGTGCAAGCCAAGAAGGCAGGTGTTTCATCCAGTTTATTTGCTGCTATAACCTTGTGGATGCCCTGTGTCTGTTCACATACCCCAACCTAAACGTCAATCAAAAACCTAAATGTCAATCAAAAACTTAAATGTCAATCAAAAACCTAAACGTCAATCAAAAGCTGGAGCTGGGACACCCCTGATCTGGGGCACACCTAGATGGGTAATTATAAGGAGAAAAGAGGAAATAGCCATTTTATACAGTCCTGGCTTCACCAAACCCAGCCTACTGCAAATTACGGTGGAAGGTTATGAAAGAAAGAGCTGAAGGGTCATCCAGTTCCAATGCCACTGTAGGTCACACCTCACTGCCAGCCACTGCCTCTCCATGACTTTCTCTGGGCCCTCTGACCTTCACCATTATGGGCAGTGGCCCTTTTGGTGGTCTCCTGAGTGCTGGTTTGGGACATATTACAGCTCCTCTTTAGCGGCCCATTGGAAGGGCAGTAGAGCCCCATGGGCAAGCATAGCATCTGGAGATGCCCTACTCTACTCCCAAATCCAGGGCTCATTGTCACAGTGACCTTCAGCAAGTCCCCTTTCTTCTCTCTGCTCAGCTACCTTCTCCACAAACTGTAGCTCATTCAGTGATTGGTTAATGTGACATGGAAATGAGCTGGTATGTGTAAGACCCTTAAACAGGCTGGTCTGTATGTAGGAAGTGTTCTGCAAAAGTGAGCCATCGCCGTCTCCCCTGCTGCCTCCATGGTGTCTCCTTCCCCTCAGGGAACAGAAGCCCCTTAGTGGGAGCACCACTGTAACCCTCTAGAATGTTCTCTACTGCCTTGGTAATGTCAAGTTCATCATCACTCTCCACCCTTCTGTCATGGAACCATGCCTTGCTTTTCTGCACCCTCCTCACACCCTTGGCCCATCTTTAGGGCTTCCCTGGATCGTGGTGGACTGTGAATGGAGTTCATTCTTCAAATATATGCAGGGACCCACAAGAATGGCCCACTCTCTTCCAAGAGGCCCTCAGTCGGTCATCTTAGCATGTCTCTACCTAGCTAGAGATGTGATGGCCCTGGTTGTCAGGATGGCTCCTCTTCTCTCTTGTTGACACTTTTCAGAACTCAGAGGCCCTTTTCTACTGTGAGTCTCAGCTCTTCAGAGTTTGGAGAACTACAAAATGACCCTTTGAACATTCCGCCACACCAAGTTAGGGAGAGAGGGGAAGGAGACGAGAATACCCTGTGGTCCACACCTTATAGTTGAAATGAGACACTAAGATACAGAAGGATAGAATGATAGAACCAAAGTCCTCCTTGAGTCAGAAATTTCAGACCACTACCCTAGCATGAATACCTTGTGGGCACCAGCAGCAGTCTGGGCTATTCTCCCAGCCCACTCAAGTTCCTCTGCTACCCTCTAGGCTTGGCCTTACCCTGCTGGAAGCCTCCATGGGAAGCTGAGTCCACTTGTGACTTTGGTTCTATGACATGAAGCTCCAGCTTGTGCTACTTCTTGAGATGTTAGCCGAACAGTGGAGATGGACTGCTCCAAGGTTCCCTAGCCACCTGTGACCAAGGCTGCCCGGGAGGCTGCTGGCAGCTCCCAAGTGGTTCTGACCAGGACAAGAGTTGGCCTGTAGCACACCTGCCTCTGTGCAGCTGTGGGAAAGGAAACCTTTGAGCCCTTTAGCAGAACCACAGGTTGTGAGAGGCCACTTGGAGCTGGCTGTGGTAACAGGCAAAGACTGGAAGGGAAGGAGAGAGACAGGGACCTCCCTGACTCACTCTAGTGGCCCTCAGGTGATAGCAGATGTTTGCAGGGGCATTGACGCTGTGATGTCAACTTCTCCTAACCATGGGCAAGAAGGTCTTTGCTGCACTTGTATGAAGAATAAAAAGAGATCTGGAACTTGTGGGTTGTGGGGCTTTTCATAAGGGAATCTTATGGGCTTGGAAAGCTCCCTCCCTCTCTCCTTCCTTCTCTTCCTCCCTCCCTCCCTCCATCCTTCTCTTCCTTCCATGCTCCCCTGGACTCCCCCAGCCCTCAATCATAGCAGCCCATCTGCAGGGTAGAGTCACTGGATTTGGAGAGAGAATCACAGGCCCCAGTGGAAATAGTCTGATGCAGTTTGACTTTCACTAGGGGGAAGCTGTTGATAAGGCTTGGGTGGAGTGGGCAGCTAAGTGTTTATAGGTCACTCTGGAGCAACTATGGATGAGAGATGAGAACAGATTCTGGTAGTTGACCTGCACACCAAATAGAAGCCATGCCCAAGGTCCTCCAGCGTTGGCCTCCCTGGAGAGTCAGAGGATGAACCCCTAAGAGATGAGCTCAGGCCAGGGATTTAGCTCAGCTGGTACAGAGCTTGCCTAGCTGGATTCAATCCCCAGTACTGCAGAAACTGGGGGATGGTGGTACAAGCCTATGATGCCAGCACTAGAGTGGTAGAGGCAGGGTGATCAGGAGTGCAAGGTTGGTTGGCTACAGTGTAAGTTCAAGGCCAGCCTGAGCTACATGAAACTGCTCTATAAAAGAGAGAGAAAGAGAGAGAGAGAGAGAGAGAGAGACAGAGACAGAGACAGAGACAGAGAGAGACAGAGGGGCACAGAGAAACATCAGCCTCACAGACTGCCCATCCATAGAGTAGAAACCCAGGCTGACTTCTTCTCCTGAGCCTGAAGGATGGTGAGGCCTCATTTTTGTGGTCTGTGTGTGCTTTGAGAACAACATGGTAAAGAATGGCTATCCACGTGTGTACCTTGTAGACTCCAAGTTCTTACTGTATACCCATTGTCCTCCCTACAAATCTCATGAGGGGGCTGCTTTCATAAAGAGAAACAGAATAGACAATAACTTTCCCAAGGTCACACAGGAAGGATTGAGCACAGGCAGCTGGCTCAGGCATCTGTTCCCTTAACCACCCCACTGTCTGCCTGATGAAATATTTTACATTCCCAAATCTATGCACGTGTCCTTCTACGTGGCCCTTCCTTTCCCAAGCAGACGAGCAGCCAGGGCAGATTTGCTCCATCTATAAACGTAGAAGTACAAGCTCAGAGAAGTTATATGACTCGCCTGAAGTCACAGAACAGAACCTCAGAGCCCAGGTGGAGGAGGCTTTGGGGGCGTGGGGGAGCGCTTTTCCTCCTGTACTACTCAATCTTCTCCCAGGCCATAGTAACGAAAGGTGCTTGCCCGGGTGCCTTGGGGAGAGATGGGGGCTGTGGCTCTGAATCAAGGGTAATATGGCTCTGCACAGGATGCTGACTTAATCACTATTCCCAGAGGGGGTTTGGCCCCTGGAATATGTGTCACAGCATGGGGACAGGGGACTTATGACATGATGGCATCTGGACTCATCCTCCAACAGAATCATGATGATTCCATCCAGTACAACAGAAATGTCTCTGTAGAACCTCCTTCCTTGTCATAGGGTGAGGCACGGCTCACCCTCAAACGAGCTCCAAACTTCCTGACGCTAGGAGTAAAGGTTGCTCCCTGGAGTCCTCAGGCTGGAGGTGGGCTGAGCAATCTCTGCCCTCCTCCTGCACCTGATGAGTCCAGGACACCAGTGAGGAGTGAAAGTGGCCAGAGCACAGAGGTCCTCGTGGGTACAGGCTAAGGAAGCTGTTTTGTAGAGGAACACGATGCTGTGCTTGCTTCCTCTAGGGGAGAGCCTTCTGGCTAAAGCTTGCAATGCGTGTGGGTGATCAGGGAACCCAGGAGCATGAGTGAGTACCTGGAGAAGATAGGGAGGAGAAGGTAGAACAGCATGCTTCAGATCTAGTCTGCTTCTGGGTACCTTCTTCCCAGGCCAGCTTTAACGGCACATGTGAGAGGAAATACAGGCAGAGATACATAAGTAAAAAGGCTGAGTTCCAGGGCAGCAGAGAAGGCTGGGGAAGGAATCAGTGTTCGCTCCCCAGGCAGCTGTCCGGGTTGGAGTGTAATAGTTAATAAAGGCTTATTGTGCACACACACAGCTGGGGCCAGCAAACAGAGCAAGTCGGCTCCCCCACCAAGGATTGAGGGAGCTTATCCCTTGCCTGCTCTGCCCTTCCCCCATAGTGATCACAGGCTGATTAAACCAGACTTCCAGGCCATGGATCCAATTAGAGGGGGTGAGGAAGGCTTGGATGCTACCAATGATGGCCCAGAATCATCAAGTAATCCTTAATCTTTCGGATTTACTTCCCCATGCTCAGGGCATGTGGTAAGGGAAGAAAGCAAGGTTAGGGATGGATGGGGTGGGGGTTAGGGGGTTAGGGGGTGATGGGGGGGGGGAGGATGCTGAGCATCAGCCCCTTAGCCCTTGGCACTAAAGGAGGTGGAAAGTTGAAGAACATTCACTCTGTCTAGCAGGGTGGAAGAAAGGTCACAATGAGGCAGGATTCCCTTCTTCGGGGAGCTGACACTTCTTCCAGGGGAAGTCCACCCAGGAGCTGGCTCAGGAAGGGGTTTATTGTAAACAGATACACTGGCACACATCTTAGAGAAGCAGGGGATCCTTCAGAAATCATTGCTGTCTGGCTTTGGAATGTATTGATTTTGCCCCTAGACAGTTCACCTCCCTAATTCCTCTTGGCTTAAGTAAGCAATACAAAATGTGTTTGCCTGTTTTGATCTCCTCTCAGCTGGCGGCAAGGGGCAGGGGCCTCACACTCACACTGGCTAGAAGAAGGGACTGGGTTTGCAACTTGTCTGCAAAGAGCCACAACACAGGAAAAGGACTTGTCCTGGGGAGCTGGGTAAGCACCAGGGAGAGTGAATGTTCTAGAGAGAGTAGATCCCAGCAAGTGGGCTGGGGCTTCCTGGAGGACTTCCTACTTGACGCTTGGGAACAGAGCCTCTCTCCCATGGCTCCTCCTTTCACTTCCTTTGTGTGTACAGAGATGAGCCCAAAGCATCCGTCCCCACAGCTGGCATAAAAGAAAGGGAGTACTCACTCTGTCTGGACAGTTGTTTCGAAGTTTGTGGCACACCAGGTCCACAGACAAAATCCAGAATGGAGGGTGTGTGTGTGTGTGTGTGTGTGTGTGTGTGTGTGTGTGTGTAACAACAAAGTAGAGCCCACTGGCAAACAGTGGGACATAACTATGTGAGTCACCCACCCAGGATCACCCAGGATGCTACAGGCTTGTTCGGAACTCCTCTCTGTGGCCTCTCTGGGAACTGTTGCACCAAAGGTTCATGCCGAATCCTCCAGTGATAACGGCTTCTTCTTTGCACATTCTTCCTTCTCCTTTGGCCAAAACTTGAACTCTGGTGTAGAAAGCCACGCATGCCTCTGCAAACCCTTGTTCCTGCAGCAGCTATGTGTGGATGCCAAGAAGTGGCATCAGTGACGTCCAGCACCACAGCCCACATGACACGTACCCCCCCCACCGCCGCCACAAGGGGACCCGAGCTAGGAGGCCACAGGTTAGCTGCTGTCCTTGCTTCAACACTCATCTGCTGTTCTTTTGGATGAGGCTATCCTCACCCAAGCCTGGCCTCTTCATCCTCAAAATCGAGGTGGGATGGACTAGACAAGGCTTCTGAAAAATCTGTGATGCTATGAAATGAGACACTTCCCACCCCAACCCCAACACTGTGGCCAGCAGGCTTCTGTTTTGACTCCACGATCTGAGCATCCCTTTAGACTGACCGACCGGAGATGTAATAGAATTTGTACTTTTGCCAAAATTTAATTACTAGCAGTAAACGATCAATCAATCCATTGATTAACTACTTATTGATCCTCTGTTGACGTGGCTCTGAGACAGTTTGGCTGTACTTGGGAACACAATCCTTTGGTAATTGGCTTATCTTGCTGGGTGCACAGCCTCTGTTAAAAGGCATTTGGTTCTTGGTAAATGGCTTTTTATCTGAGTATTTATTTGTCCAACATCTTATGTGTATGCCGAGTTTACCAGGTAAGCCCGCAGATGGACTCTGCTACTGAAAGCCCATGCAATGGGTCCAGACACTTTATTTTTAATTAATTAATTTATTTTTGAGGCAGTCTCGCATAGCCCAGGATGGCTTTAAAACTCTCAATGTAGCAAAGACTGGCTTTGAACTCTGTATCCTCCTGACTCCACTTCCTGACTGCTAGGATTTGAGGCTCTTGCCATCATTCCCAGACAGCCCTTTAACTGAGGGTACTAGAGAATTCACTTCCCCTCCTGCTTCCGTGGCTACCCTCCCATTTTTAAGGGCTCGAATACCTTATCTCTGATTTTAACTCTTTTCCACAAACAGTCTCACTTAAAGAGATGGGGCATTTGCATATCAAACGCAGCTGCAAGCCCAGGCTGTCCAGACTGGGTCCCTGGGGAAGATGCAGACTAGGTTCCTACTTTGAAGTGCTGACATTAAGGGCATCCCTTATGCTGGGCACAGGCCATGGGGAATTGGCTCCCCCACTTCCCAAATGTGCATTTCTTTTAAGGTGCTACTGACTGCCAGGTGACCACATGGATAAACACGGAGAAAAGAATTGGGGCCACAACTCCTCACTGCCCGAGTCCTCCATGTCCCTGTCCTTCTGCCATGTCTGCCTGTCAGGAAAGCAAACTCACGTCACTGGTGACATCCGCAAAATCACACTGGAGGCCTCCCTCCCTGCACCCCTTCGTGAGCTCTAAACAGTGAAGGAGCTCGGAGGACCTATGGTTTTGGAATGTCTATTTCAGGCACACATGTATCTTAGGGACACAGGAATTAGGAACCAAGTGTCACCCAAGCATAGAGACATAATTTTTCCTTCTGTCCTGCAGTGCAGTCAAGAGCACTTCTTACTGGACGACCATAACCTTGGTAGCCCCGTGCTGTCCTCCTCTACAGGGTAGCCACACCTCCCTCTGCAGGCTGAATCCAAGTATGTCATTCCTTGTGGTAAAGCTTTCCCAGGGGGTCCACACTCTAAGCCCTGAGGCTTGTCCCATCTGCAGCCAGCCACAATAGCCTCCCTCCTCCCGCCCTTTGTCCTGCACACAGCAGTTACTCAGCCTGTGCTGGAATGAGCACACTAAGGAGCGAGTGGGATTGGATTTGAATGATGAAGGAGAGTTGAGGTATATCCTACATACTTAGACGTATGGCCAAGGGGCCGGGGAGATAGAGGGCTTAGTCAGTAACATACTTGCTGCACAAACAAGGGAATCCGAGTTCAGAACCCTGGAAGAGCTGGGGTGGCAGGGAGACAGGAAGGTTCCTGGGGCTTATGGGCAAGATGAATGGGTGAGCTCCAGGTTCTTTGAGAGACCCTGTCTCAAAAGCTAAAGTTATGCTCATGATATGGCTCAGAGGGAAAAGGCACTAGCTATCGAGCCTAAGAACCTGAGTTCAATCCCCAGAATCCACATGGTGGAAGGAGAGAACTGACTTCCATATTGTCCGTGACCCCACACATACACTAAGGTACACATGTCCACCCACACACACACACAAATAAATAAATAAATAAATAAATGTAATTTTTAAAACTTTAAATATAGAGACTGAGAAAGATACCCGACATTGATCTCTGGCCTCCATACATACCTGTGTACACACACACAAACATGCATACACATGTATAACATATACACACATGCACATGCACACACATGCACACATACACACAGGCAAACAAGCACACACACACACACACACACACACACACACACACACAAGCACACACACATTATAAAGAAGGAACTACTCTCTTAGTTCCTCTTCTTCCTTCCTGAGAGGTGACAAAGGTCCCTTAAGACCCAGGACTCAGAAAGGCCCCTTCCTTGGAAGAGAGCCTACCTAGCATCACAGGCTTGGCCAGGCCACACTTCCAGACTACCTCATGCCACAGTCCCCTTGCCCACTGAACTATAACTACACCAGTTTCTGTTGGTTTCTCAAACAAACCAGTCTTATACTCAGACCCCTCTCCTGTCCCAGGGCCTTTGCATGTGCCCCTTGTGCCTAGAAAGCTCTGTCTTCCCTCTCACCCCAGGCTGGCCCTACTTTACACTGAGCTCCATCTGATCCTTCAGACCCTAGTTTCTTCACCAAATGTTTCTTTCCTGGCTGGTTGTAACCCTGAGCCAATCCCTCTCACTTCCTTCCTGGTTTCCACCCTGTCGTGCTTGGTTTTAATCTTCTCCCCAGGAGGCTAGTGGCCCATGAGCAGTAGGGCATGTCTTCCTCTCCTCTGGACTATCCCCTGGATCCAGGCAGTACTTGGCTCTAGAATGGCATTAGGGAGCTGGTGAATGAATAGATGCCCAGCAGGTGAGACATCCTTCACACTCACCTGACTCAGGCCGATGGGAACCTCAGAGGCTTCTCAGGAGGAGATGCCACAGGCAGCAGAACCAGTCCTAGCCCATCAGCTGCCCTGGTGCCTGCCTCCACCAGGCTCCCAGATCACTGAAGCCAGTCTTTGAGGGCTGTGCCCCCCCCCCCAGCAGGAAGCCTTTTCCACTTTCTCCTTTCGTGGGGAATTTTTGTTGTGGGAATGACTGTAATTGTTGAATTTGCATCTGATCCACCTGCTGTGACAGGCCCCAGGGCACTTAGGCCCTTGGAAATCAATAGGAACAAACAAACAAATACATTCTGAGACAAGGGGGTTCCAGAGGAGGGGTACTGGAAGGGAAGGGGGAGAATGAAGCCCATGCTTGGCTCACTAGCTTACAGTTGGGGGGACCTGCCTCTTCCCCACTATACCCAAATCCAGGCTCCCTGCTATGCCACAAGGCCCACCTTCCTTCACTACAGTGAACCCAAGATTGTAATTTCAATGCTAGCCTGAATGGCTTCATTTCTTTTTATTAACTCCAGCCATGGGGTTTTAGGCATATTGGCTCTTGTTTGAGCTACATGGATCCCCTCCTCTCCATTCTTCAGGCTTTGAGGCTTGGAAGCAGCAGAAACAGCCAGCAAGAGATGGTACCACGTGGCAGAAGGGGTTGTGGTGAAATCTAGTCACCCCGTGCAGGAGGAGCTCAAGGAAGATCAGGAGGAGGGTGGGGAAGGCAGGATTCTGTGCCTAGAACCCAGCACCACCCAGGCACTGGCACAGGTGCCTTCCTGGCTCACCTGCTGGTGTCCTACAATTAGGAAGAAATCTGGCCAGCCTCCCAGGTACCCACTGAGCTATAGCATAATGAGGCAAAAAAGCAAGCCGTGTTGACAAGGTTACCTACGCATCTTCATGCACATGCCAAGTTTTGCAGGGAGCTCACCAGGTTCCAGAGCTACACAGCTGCTGGCGGGGGGGGGGGGGGGAGCTGCTTCAGAATAAAGCAGTCCCAATGGGGGCTCTACTCTGGGAAGCACTTTACAGAGCCTTGGCAGGCATGACGTCATGACTGAGGGCAGGCAGCATCTGCAGCATAAGCTCCCATGAGGATGGGGACCAGATCCATCTTACCCTTGGCTCTGTTCCCTTCCTGGCATATAGCAGGCGTTTTGAAGGTGTGTGTGAGGGTGTTCATGTGTGAGTATGTATGTAGCATGTGCACACAGAAGCCAGAGGTCACTGTTGATTGTCTTTTTCTATCATTCACTGAGCCTAGAGTTCACTTATTTGTCGAAACTAGCTGTCCAGCAGGCTTTAGCGATCCTCCTGCCTCTGCCTCCCCAGCACTAGGATTACAAGCATAAACTACCACGCCAAATTTTTTCCATGGGTGATTGGAGTTAGAACTCAGGTCCTCATGATTGTGGGGCAAAATACTTTATCTCAACTGAGCCAGCTCTCCAGCCCCTCAAGGATTGAGGAGCAATAGAAAGAAGATGGAGATAATAAAATCCATGCTCCAGTGTAGCTGTAAGATGACGTTACGTGTGTATGGTAAATGCCGGTATAGCTGGTTGTGGTGATGTCCTGGTGGACTTGCTCCAGCGCCAGATCAGTGGGCAGTAGGTCTCACATTAGATCCCTTACCTTCCGCAGGAAGGAATCAGAGGAACAGAGGTGCCATTCATGTGTCTGGAGTCAGGCCATCTTGTAGGATCAGAAGAAGCACTGGAGAAGAGGTAGGGGGTGAGCAGAATACCATCTTGGAGTGAGGCTGCTGCTAAACTTCAACCCACCATATTCTGAGTGTTCCAGGCAATTAGACTGTTCCTGACAGTTAGATTCCAAGTCAGGGCAGGAGGTGGCTGAGTGAGAAATGAGTCTACTGTGCAAACAGGAAGAGCATTGAGAATATGCAGGGAGGGGTGGGATACCACCTGAAAGCTCATTTGTCTGAGCTGGTGCTTCAGCAGCCCAGGAGGTGAGGACCTGGGAACCTTAGCCCATTAGAGGGCTAGAAGCTGAACAGATAGTGTATGGGCCTTTACCATACACTGCCTTTGCTGGGAAGAAACATTCTGGTCCCATCCAGCTCCAGCCACTTCCTGTGGGAGTCTGTGTTGTTCTGTGGACCACCCCACTATTCTTCTGGCTCTGGATGAACCAGCCACCCAGGCCTGGCTGCTAATATTTGCTGATTGCCCACCAGACAGTCCCCACTGAAAGTGGGTGATGGTGGAGACAGTGACAATAATTGTGTGCATTGTGGAATAGTGACCTGTGCCAGCATTGGGCTAGCCACTCCACACCCATCACCACATTCCGTCATTCTGGCCATCCTGAGAAAGGGAGGAGTACCACTGCCATCACAGTAGATCTAGACTGTTAGAGCACCTGAGAGAGCCACATCTGAAGCCATGTCTGAACTGGCCACTTCCTTTTGAGCAGTGTCTTCCTCTAAGGCCAGCCCTAGACTTCTTCTGCCCATAGCTCAGGCTCACATTTACTGCCAACAAAAGCTAAGGTGTTCTCTACAAACTGGAGTGTGTCCCCGTCTCCATAGGGAGGGGTAGGAGTTGGGAAGTGAACTAGGGCTCAGTCAGTCATGAGCGAAGGAGTGCCAGAGAAGCATGGTAGCAGTGAGGTGCTTGAGGG
>CABHPR010126854.1:0-22338 GCA_902168415.1 Peromyscus melanophrys | reverse complement strand
GAGGAGGAGGAGGAGGAGGAGGAGGAGGAGGAGGAGGAGGAGGAGGAAGCATTCCTCCAGGACTTGTGCTTCAGTTTCTGCCTCCAGGTTTCTCCAGGTTCCGAGGAACTGAATGCTGAAATAAACCCCTTTCCCCTCAAGTTGCTTTTGGTCACAGTGTTTTATCACAGCAGTAGGAAAGTTCCCAGGACCCACATGGTAGCTCACAGCCATCCATAACTCCAGTCCCAGGCAATCCAATGCTTTCTTCTGACCTCTGCAGTCACCAGTCATGCACATGATACACACACATACATGCAACACATACATGCAGGAAAAACACACATATACATATACATAAAATAAAACAAATTTTAAAAGCCCCTCTTGCCAGGCATGGGGGCACACACTTTAATCCCAGCACACAGGAGGCAGAGGCAGATCAGACCAGCCTGATCTACATATCCAGTTCCATGGCACCAAGGGTTACACTAGGAAGCACTGTCTTAAAAGAAAAAAAAAAAAAAAAAACACTTTTATTTATTTATTTACTTATGTATTTATTTATTATCTACAGACCAATAGTTTGTCAAGGACCAAAGCCTTCTAAAGCAAAATAAAAACAATGTTATACGTACAATATTTCTTGATGAAATATCTTTTTACTCTTAAATTGTTGTTTCTTATATTCTGATGTTCATTCACTATATCTGGCTGTCCATATGAGTAAGAGAAGATAGTGAGCAATACTAAAAATAAAAAAGTTCAGTAAAAAAAAAAAGTTTTCTAAATTAACAGATCTTGTAATTTAGGGGAATTAGTAGAGATTTGGGGTTTTGTTTTTGTTTTCTGAGACAGGGTTTCTCTATATAGCTTTGGAGCCTGTCCTGGAACTTGCTCAGTAGAACAGGCTAGCCTCAAACTCACAAGAGATCTCCCTGCCTCTGCCTCCTGAGTTCTGAAATTAAAGGCATGCAGCCACCACCACCTGGCTGGAATTAGTAGGTTTTATGCTTCGTTTTATCAGATGTCTACAAAAACATGATAGAGTCATTTAGGGGTTATTTGTACAGGGTGTTGTGGTGGTATTGTGTTCCCCAAAATATTGTGTACCTTAATAAACTTATCTGGGGTCAGAGACAGAACAGCCACAATATTAAACATAGAGGTTAGGCAGTGGTAGCACACGCCTTTAATCCTAGCATTCCAGAGACAGAAATCCATGTGTTCAAGGATTCAGCCAAGCATGGTGACTCACGCCTTTAATTCCAGGGAGTGAACCTTTAATCCCAGGGAGTGATGGTAGAAGGCAGAAAGATATATAAGGCTTCTAGCAGCAGTTCAGCTGAGATTCATTCTGGATGAGGACTCAGAGGCTTCCAGTCTGAGGAAACAAGACCAGCTGAGGAACTGGCAAGGTGAGGTGGCTGTGGCCTGTTCTGTCTCTCTGATCTTCCAGTGTTCACCCAAATACTTGGCCTCAGGTTTGATTTTATTAATAAGAACTTTTAAGATTCATGCTACAGGGTGTGTTATATATTTTATGTAAAATGAACTCTCTGAGAAGCTGAGATAAAAATTAGACATCCAAGTATATCCAAGAGAAATGTACAGAAGCTTCTGAACCGTCAAGACTAAAAAGGATTGATCCATAATCTGTGACTTCTTTCCTGGGCAACCCCCTTTCCTTCCATTTTGTAAAAGAAATACTGTTTGTATTGCCATTTCAAGAATCTTCAAAATGGAGAATTCAAACTTAGTTCTCAGCCTGCACATCTGGCTACTTACAACTATCTGTAACTCTAGTTATAGGGGATCTGGAGCTGTGGCCTCTGCAGGCACCTGCGTTAACATGCATACACACACACACACACACACACACACACACACACACACACACACGAACACATTCTCTATCACATAAATAAAATAAGTCTTTTTTAAAGTAGTAAAACTTCCAAGATAATACAGGCAAACTAAAGAAGTTATTTTCAGAATATTTTCCCAAACAGGAAGAAGTATATGAAAAATTGAGCAAAATGGTTTTTACAAGGTAGAAAATTTTATTTTACTAAGAATAATGTATCATTTCAAGCAAAATTGAAGTTCTCCCATGGTTGCTAATATTCTAACTTACTAACTACATAATTTAAGTTCTATTCCTCAGTGAACGTTAAACAAGCATAATTATGGGTAGTAGATATGAGAGACTAATGCCACATTTTTAAGAGGAATAAAATACAGTAGTGTATGTTTGATTTGAATTCTTCAAATGGTCCCTTCTGCAAAACAGTTCAAAATGTGGTTGAGACAGAAGACACTCTCATGGCTCATGCAGGTAAAACCATAACAAGAAAAGTAAACTTGTGAGGTAAATTGTTATGAAGAAATTCAGAAAAAGCAAGACAATTTTCTTTTCTTTTCTTTTCTTTTCTTTTCTTTTCTTGTTTTTCAGACAGGGTTTCTCTGTGCAGCCCTGGATGTCCTGGAACTCGCTCTGTAGACCAGGGTGGCCTTGAACTCAGAGATCTGCCTGCCTCTGCCTCCTGAGTGCTGGGATTAAAGGAGTGTGCCACCACTGCCTGGCTATGACAAAAATATTCTTTTTTTTTTTTTTTTTTTTTTTTGGTTTTTCGAGACAGGGTTTCTCTGTGTAGCTTTGCGCCTTTCCTGGAACTCGCTTGGGAGACCAGGCTGGCCTCGAACTCACAGAGATCCGCCTGTCTCTGCCTCCCAAGTGCTGGGATTAAAGGCGTGCGCCACCACCGCCCGGCGACAAAAATATTCTTAAATATATTAACTTCCATCTTATTTTATAATTAGTTTTAAAATCTTTTAAGAAACCAAGAGATCTGAGAATAAAGATATGTTATGCTTTTTTTCTACGTAAATATGCATTATTATTCTTATTCAACAGGCCTTTGAAATTTTACTGATTTATATAAGTAGTACTAAGTTACATGATTTATAAGGCGTGACACAGGAAGAAGGACTAAGGAATACAGAAAGAAAAGGGAGGTAAAGGTTGAGGAAATGGCTCAATGGTAGAGTTAGTAAGCACAAGGCTCTGGAACTGATACCCAGATCCAGAGAAGAGAGAGAGAGAGAGAGAGAGAGAGAGAGAGAGAGAGAGAGAGAGAGAGAGAGAGGAAGTAAATACTAGAGAAATGTTAAATAAGTACACTAAAGAATTATTTTAAAATGTAACTTGTAGTCTGGCATTGTGGTGTGCACCTTTAATCCGAGCACGCAGAAGGCAAAGGCAGAGAGATCTGAGTTCCAGGCCAGCTAGAACTGCATAGTGGGAACCTATCTCAAAAACAAACAAAGAAAAAGATGTATATTATGAACTATTACTAATCTAGAAGTGTCTATACATTAATGATGTAAGACATGGCCCATTGCTGGAAAAAGTGGAAAGGAAACAGATGCATTCCAGTCCTTCATAGTCCCCATCACCTTTTAGAAAAACAGTATCATAAAGCAAGAATAGTACATGGTAAACGCTCCTCAAAACCAACTCAAATGAAGCCACACAGCTACTGTTTAGATTTGCTCCCAACATTAGGTTTAACACCAAATGGAATGGGTCACTTGGTGACCTCTGAGGCACCCCCAGACCTGACTTTGGGAAGGCAGCTAAAAATTAATGTACTTAATAGCACAGACATACATCATAGTTGTACCTGGAACTTTTAGAGACTAAAGTGATTAACCTGACACTGAAATCCACCTATCAGAAGTTAAAAACATCACAGCTATATAACTGGGGGGAAGGGGAACTTAATGGTAAAATGAACCACAGGTCAGTTTTGATACAGCTAACACTTCATAATTTAAAACTTATTAGCGGCCAGGGCTGTAGCTCAGTTGGTAGAGTGCTCCCACCAGTCACGAAGAGCAGGCTTTGCTCCTCATCACCAGCGTGAACTAGGCAGGACTGCACAAATAAATAATCTTGGCACTCAGGAAACAGAGGCGAAAAGATCAGAAGGTCAAGGCTGGTCATCCTCAGGTGTACAGTGAATATGAGGCCAGCCTGGACCACATGAAACTGTCTCAGAACACTGCCAGAAGATCATACAATCGGAAATCTGTATTTAACAGAATTTACTTGTAAGGATAATGGATAAAACCTGAAAGAACATGAATCCGGAATGTTCTAATTTTACTGGTTTTGGGTGGAACATTTCATAGAGTGACTCAGAGGTGACATAAAACAAAAATATTGCGGTTCAGAGGACTCTGAAAAGGGGGAAATTAGGGAAGTTATATGCGTTAAACTAATTAAGTGGTAGTGTTGGGACTGCCTCTACACTGAACTTGCCCTGCTCATTTACGGTCAGTTAGAGTGGAGTCTGGATACATCTGGTTAATGACCTCCTTTTCCAGTTCTTTCATATCTAGCCAGAGCATAACGAACACCATTGTGCTGCAAAGCATAAAATCGACATCTGTTTCATTACTTATAAAATCAGTTTCCCCTTATTCCACGTATTCCAGAGTCAGTTGTCCAAATCACTCCAGACTTCCATGCTAGCTAGGGGAAAGGAGAAAGAGTGGGGGAGGCAGGTTTTCCTTTACAGCACTTTTCTTAAAAGGCAATCCTTTTTCTCCTGTTTTCTCAAAGCACATTATGAAGCGAAGGTCTTGGTGAGGGTGTCTTCATGCTGCTGCTGGTGCACTGTGCCAATTCCCACCGCAGGTGCTGGCAAAGGGGGCCGACTCACAAGACGGAGCTGTCATTGGAGCAAAGAACAAATCAAGTAACGTTTTGAGTGCATCGGAGTTCTGCTCAGTTCCACAAAAAGGTATATATATTCTCCGTTAGCTTGTTCAAGTTAAGAAGAAAATTTTAAATTACAGAGAATAGATTAGAGGGAAATATCTACCCTGAATTCCAGGCATGATTAGGTGGGAAAAAAAATTTTTGATCTTAGCTGTAGTTTCTTTAACTAGATGTATTTCATGTGAAAATGATTTGCGCCTAGCAAACTCATACTAAATGAATGAGCTACGTTCTAATGAACACAGAATAAAAAGAGAAGCAAAGGTGCAACTATTTTTATTGGTTCTCCTTTCCTGAGGAAAATAAAGACATACAGTCTGGCAGCACTATAAACAAGTCTGCAATAAGTGTTAACTGAATGTTTCTGGTACCAAACTGAAAAAAAATCATTCATGAACATTTTTCTCTGGCACTTGGACGAGACATGATGAGGAAATAGTAGAAAAAGTAACAACATGCAAGGTTCATAGTTTTTGGGATACATACACATTTTAACATAATATTACAGGTTGAGCATCCTTAATCCAAAATCTGAAATTCTCCCAAATCTGGAATTTTGAAATTATCATTTCAGCCCCTAAAAGCTCTTGGGTTTTGAAGCATTTCAGATTTTGGAATTTTTTTGTTTTTTTTGTTTTTTGTTTTTTCAAGACAAGGTTTCTCTATGTAGTTTTGGTCCTGTCCTGGATCTCGCTCTGTAGACCAGGCTGGCCTCGAACTCACAGAGATCCACCTGGTTCTGCCTCCCAAATGCTGGGATTAAAGGCATGCGCTACCACTGCCCAGTAGATTTTGGAATTTTTAAGGCTTCTCAGCCTAGAAAGTGTACATAAATACTCCAAAATCTGAAAAACTCACATACCTGAAATACTTCTGTCTCTGAACATTCTGGATAAGGGAGACTCAACTCTGTAATCTGAATACATAGACAGCTCTATAAACTCAACATTTTCCTCCAAAGGAATAATCTAAAACTAGATTTTTCTTTTTATTTCCTTTTCCTCTTGCATGTATCAGGATCTGATTATGTTGCCTGAGCTGATCTCAAACTCATAAACTCAAGTGACCCCAACCTTCTAATACAGGCATGCACCACCATGAGCAGCTTAAAAATATTTTTTTAATTTCACTTTATCTTTAAATAAATGAGCAAGCTGGTAATAGAAACCCTTACATTGTTACTCCAAGAGAAACAAGAGAGAGAGAGAGACAGAGAGAGAGAGAGACAGAGAGACAGAGAGACAGAGACAGAGAGAGACACAGAGAGAGAGAGAATATGAATGAATGAACATAAATATAAGAATGGGCACTCACCTTGCAGGCCAGTTGTTTTTCAAACCTTGGAGAAACAAAAAACCATGGACCCATGTTCTGAGGCTCCTCCTGACTCCAAATGATATCTACAAAAAGTAACAATTTATTTCAACACCTCATATAAACTTATATGCCAAGAAGTGGGGTAGAGGAATGGATGGATGAATGGATGGATGGTAAATAGATAAAATTTCAACTTCAATTAAATATATGCTTTTCCAACATGTTAGGAACTTAAAATTTTTCATTAATTATGTATACATATGCATGTCTGTATAAATGTATGCCATGTGAGCAGGTGCCCAAGGAGGCCAGAAGAGGACATTGGGTCCCTTGAAGCTGGAGCTACAGGTGGTTGTGAGCCACCAATGTAGATACTGGAAAGGACTCTTAACCCCTGGGCCATCTCTCTAGCTCCTAATGTTATCATCTTTTTCTCTTTCTTTCTTTTTTCCTTTCTTTTCTTTTCTGGCAAGTACATAGTTATGTGTTCACCAGAACAATCCTGATGCAAACTAGTTCTTTCAACCCCAAGTCTCCTCATCCTGATTGTTTGCAGTCAATATGCTTCCGAGTCCCAAATGTTAGCAACAATCAGTCTTCTGTCTACCGTGCAGTTTCACATTTACCAAAATGCCATATAAATGGAGTCATACAGTGTGTAGCCTTTGGGGTCTGACGTGAATTACCAAGTTCTTGTGGACAGCAACAGTTCATTCCTGAGGCTCAGTGCTAGCCTGCTTACTTTTAGCATCCTTGAGGCCCCGCACAGCATACAGCACCTCTTTCCTGTTTTATTGAATATGATATTACACATATTTCTTGCTAAGGGGAACTGTGTTTATTCATTCCTTAGGTAAAGGACAGTTTGACTGTTCCCAGCTTGAGGCAATTACAAATAAAGCTGCTGAAAAAAAAAATAAAACAAATAAAGCTGCTAAAAATACCTGCATGCAGATTTTCCTGTGAACCTATTTTCATTTTCTGGGTAAACCAGCAGTGGGGATTCTGAGTTACATGGTAAATTGGGGTTTCTATAACAAGAAACCATCTTCCAGAGCTGTTGCAACCACTTTCAATCCCAGCAGTGGTGAGTGAGGGTTCCAGTTGCTTTGTATCCTCAGTTTGGTTTTTTTGTGTGTGGGTGGGTGGGGGGTGTTGTGTTTTGTATTTTAAATATTTGTTGGGTATGGGTGTTTTGCCTGCATGTATATCTGTGTACCACATGTGTGCCTAGTACCCTTGGAAGCCAAAAGAAGATGTCAGATCCTTTGAAACTAGAGTTACAGTTAGTCATTAACCACCATGTGGGTGCTGAGAATTGAGCCAGATACTTTGGAAGAGCATCTAGTGCTCTTAACCACTGAACCACTGAGGCAAAACCTCCAGCCCCTACAATAATTTTTACAATGAAAGTTTTTCATGTTGATTAAGCCCAATTTTTGATGACATAACAGAAAAATTTCCATCTAACAAAGCTCAAAGAGGTTTTCCCCTAATAGTGTTACAGTTACATTTATGTCTGTAATCACTTAATTTCTATAAGGTGCATACAGATATCAAAATTTCCAATCCTAAGTACTGGATAAGGCCAAGTACAATTATATTGCAATTATTACATATGATGGCACAGCACTAATGAACCACAAATTCTCAAGAAATTATGTTTAGATGACAGTGGGAAGACTGAGTGGGACACCAAGAGAGACATGGCCCTAGGTACTTCAAAACATATCCTCAGATTCCATGAGATTTGACTTTCTAGTACTTTTCACTTCCCCCATCTCTTTCCATCTGAAATGACATGAACAGGTTTCAGTTATCTGAAAAGCAAAGGGCCCTAACAGAAGCAAGTATTGTGGAATATTAGTTGAAGATGTGTTACATTTGTTTGTGCTGTGGAACATTTGTTTAATGATGCAAAGATGTGTCGCATTCTTTTATGTTGTATTTGTTTAACTCTGTGAAGCTGTGTTACTTTGCCTGTCTAAAACACCTGACTGGTCTAATGAAGAGCTGAATGGCCAATAGCTAGGCAAGAGAAAGGCTAGGCGGGGCTGGCAGGCAGAGAGAATAAACAGGAGGAGAAATCTGGGAAGAGAGATCAGGGAGTAAAAGGAGAAGGAGAGGAGGACTCCAGGGGCCAGCCACCCTGTAAGCCACGGAGTAAGAAGTAAAGAAAGGTATACAGAATAGAGAAAGATAAAAGCCCAGAGGCAAAAAAGAGATGGGATAATTTAAGAAAAGCTGGCTAGAAATTATTCATAAGAAAGAATAATTCCCCGAGTGACTTATTTGGGAGCTGGGTTGCGGGCCCCCCAAAGAGCAAAGGGAAAAAAAAAAGCCCAAGCCTTTACCTTTAACATGTTTGTATTTGCTCATCTCTTGTTGTAATGAATCCAGTGGGAACGGGCAGAGTTCCTCTATTCGAATGATGGCAAAGTCATGCTTCTTGGTCCCCAAAGATTCTCTTTGCTTCAGTAGGGCATAAAAATGTTTGCCACAGCAGAATATGAGGGTTTTCACGCTATAGGGGACAAGGGAGGTAATGGGGTGGAGAGAAACATCCTTAAGGATTGTGTCAGAAGAAAGAGGATTCTAGATTTCAATGTGTTGCAACACAGTTGCTTGGGGCTCTGCTTCTGCGTTCAGTCATCTGCTGAGCCCTGCAGTTCTCCTTCTGTGACACCTGTCCCCAGAGTTCACTCTTTCATACACACTCCCTTAACATGTGACTATAAGGAGAGGGGCCGAGATATAGCTCAGCAGCATAATACTTGCCTAGAGTGGTAAGGCAGTGTATTCAGTCCCTCACACATATATACTATACACACAACACACACAAAAAAATTTTAACATGATATAAGAAATTTTGTTCACTTATTAAAAACCCCTACCCAGAGTAGGAAACAGAGAAACATCAATTACTTTTTTGGATCTACTGATGAATCACCAATGACAGGTTTGAATGCTGTTCCTGGGGCCATTTCCTCAAGAGTTGACACAGCTGCCTGAGGGAGAGAAACAGCCATACTCATGTCAACAAATGCAGAAGACTACAGCTGTAACTCAGAGCAGATCTTATAAAAACAGTTCCAGAATTCTGGCACAGAACTGCACTCAAGCATGCCCACTAACACAGTGTTCTCTGAGATACAGGTCTGTGTACTTCAAATTAAAATGATAAGAGCTTGCCTTGTCCCTACCATAACACAGTTTTCTTTTGTTTTGTTTTCTGAGACAGGGTCTCACTAAGCAGCTCAGGATGGCCTGGAACTCACTATGAAGACTAAGCTGGTCTTGAACTCAAGCAATCCTCCTGCCTATGTTTCTGCACCCAGAAGAAACTGACCATTGTAGTAATTTATACTTTGACTTGGCTTGAGAATTCTGTTTCAGAATATCTGTATCAGAAGAGCCCTTCCAGAAAAAAATAAAAATAAAACAACACACACCCAAAAAAACAAACAAAAACAACAACAACAACAACAACAAAACCAACCTATCCTAACGGGATTGTATGACTTTTCTTGAATTTCCTGTGATATCTCAAGACCCCTGAGAATATTGGTGAAAGGAATCACAGAGAAAGCCACAAAATAGCTTCTTGGGACTGAGCGATAGCTCAGAGATTAACAGCACTTGCTGCTCATCCAGAGGGCCTGAACTCAGGTCCCAGCACCCACACTGACTGGCTCATAATCACCCTTAAGTCTAGCTCCAGGGTATTTAACACCTCTTGTAGCCTCTGAGGGCTCCTGCATATACATAGCGTAGACACATACACAGAGCAAATAAAACTTAAACAAAATAAGTACGGTTAAATATAGAACGTAGAGAAAATAGAATACAAAAAAGGGAGGAAAGAAAAAAGCCTACGAGAGCTCTTTCTACTTACAGGGTACCTGAGTAACATCTTGGGAGAAGCCACGATGAGAGGTTTTCTGAAGTTCCGGACCATCTGTCTTCTGAGCAAGTGGAAATACTGAGCGGGAGTAGTCGGGTGGGCCACGAACATGTTCACAGTGTCACTGTCCACCCCTTCTTCTGCACTGTCACACATCTAGGAGGGCGACGGGAAGAGAACACAGGCACACTGAGATCATCTACTTTAGTCCCAACACAACCCACTGGCTAAAGGGAAGCACATATTCTCAGGCAATAAAGGTAGTTTTCTCCATTATGTAACAGAAAGGTATTAGAAGGCATTTTCCCTGACCTATAAAGTATTAACCAAATAAGAGACAGAGGGTTGACTCCATCCACTCATGTCTAAAACAGCTACTTCCAGACAAGGCTGTTTGAAAAAGGCATCTGGGAAAGATTTTTTAAAAAAAACGTATTCTGGCGACTTTCTCTTGAGCAGTCAGTACCCACACATGGGTTTGGAAGGTAGAGGCAAAAGAGTCAGATGTCCACAGTCATCCTCAGCAACAACTGAGTTCGAGGCTAGCCCAAGCTACATGAAAACCTATTTAAAAAAATCGGATTCTCTTTGCATGTTGTGCTCCTATCCTTTTCCCTCCCCTGTATAAAGTGAAAAGCAATAGTTATTTGGCACACTTGTTCTCTGGTTTGTCTTCTGAGTGCCTCTCTCCTCTTCTTAATGCGTGTTTAAGCTTATATTAAAATATCACGATGCCAGGTGGTGTTGGTGCATGCCTTTAATCCCAGGCAGAGGCAGGAGGATCTCTGAGTTCGAGGCCAGCCTGGTCTCAGAGCGAGTTTCAGGACATCCAGGACCACATAGGGAAACCCTGTCTCAAAAACAAAACAAAACAAAACAAAATCTTTCTGCCTCCACCCACAATCTTCTGGTTACTGTCAGATTAAGATGGTAAGAGGGAACACCATCAGAATTTCATTCTCTTGGTGAAATAAAATCGTAGTGTGCACATTTCAAGACAAAAGAACAAACAAATGCAGATTGAGTCAGGTGTGGTGAAATCCCAGGAATTGGAAGAAGACGGCTGGAGGGAGACTGGAAGGTTGGGAGTTCAAGGTCAGCCTTGGCTACAAGAATTTGCCCCCCCCCCAAAAAATTAAGATGCATGTTTAAAAGTTGAGAGCAAAAGAATAACCTCAGGAGATCCTGCTGGCCCCAACCCTAATTTAGAAGCAGTGTGGGAATGGATATGGGATTGAAAAAAACCCTAGTGTCTGAGAAGAAAGGCAGTAAGGAGCAGCCTGGGAAAAGTCAAAGGCACAATCCTCTCTAATAGGAAGCCCCTACAGAGCCTAATGGAAGTGACATCCACCCCCGAAGGGAAGGTGGATGTTTGTAGGCAATTACTCAGTCTCAGAGGAACACCCAGTCCAAAGAGTTCTTTCCCAGCTACATCCTCAGGACCCAAATTCTGGAGCCTGTCCTCAACTATTGTTCTAAGAGAATATATTGTACCCACTGTTCAGGATGTATAGAGATTCACTCATGTGGATTGAAAAACAGAGGTCTTTGAAGAGGGCTACATAACCAAGACAAGATGAAATGAAGTAACATAAGGATAACATAAATACCATGTAGCCAAATAACTGTATGAAGGAGGAAGAAAAGAAAAGGAAAGGAAAGGAAAAAAGAAAAGGAACACAGCAGACCAAGGGCAGAATTTGAGGAATTTTTGTTGTTGTTCTGTTTTGGGGAGGATGAGACAGAGTCTCATATAGCTCAGGCTAGCCTCAAAATCACTCATACCTAAGGAGGGTCTTGAACATGTAACTTTCCTGCTTCCACTTCCCACGTACTGGGATCACATGTGCCATGCAACCATGCCTGGTTTTGTACAGCACAGAGACTGAACCCAGGACTCCAATGCATGATAGGCAAGCACTCCACCTACTGAGCTACATCCCTGCCCAGGACAGAGAGTTTCAAAAAGAACAGAACAAAGTCAGGCAACAATGAAGAGCATAAAACTAAGAAAACAAAGCGAGAACTCTACTCTGAAACTGAGGTATTAACTAGAGAAGAAGTACCAAGAACAAGTACTGGCCAGGTGCCTTGGTGGTTAAGAGCATTTGCTCTTCCTGCAGAGGACCTGGGTTCAGTTTCCAGCACATACATGGCACCTACCAACCATCTGTAACTCCATTTCAGGGGCTCTGTTGCCCTCTTCTGGCTTCCATGACACTGAGCGTGCACATGGTGCACATACATACATGCAGGCAAACACTCATATACATAAAATGAAGTTAAAACAATGTCAAGAACAGACAAGGCTGAAAATATAAATGACACAGAGCTTGGCATAATGACAATGAAAGCAGAAGAAATAAGCAGGCATTTATATGAGCAGTAAAGACTCTTCTAAGTCATTTACATATGTGTGAGGCTGAAAATAAAATTAAAAATATAAACAAAGGACTTGAGATAACCACAGTGACAGTAGATGAAATGATGGCAATAAAGATGAACAGCAAAAACCCACAGAGTCAACTGGTTTGTTTTTCACTGAGTAGCCCTGGCTGTCCTGGCTGTGGACCCTGGCTAGCCTCTAATGTGCCTTCCTCTGCCTCCCTGAATGCTGGCATTAAAGGCATGTGCCAACACTCATACCTACAATTTTCAATTATTGTAAGAAAGGAGCTGTCAAATCCTCAGGGATGAAGTTCTTGACACTCAAAGCTTAAAAGCCATAACACTGGGGGATGGGGCTGGAGATATGTCAATATGTCTCAGTAGTTAAGAGCACTGGCTGCTCTTCCAGAGGGCCCAGGTTCAACTGTCAGCAAGCACAGGGTAGCTCACAACAGTCTATAATCACATTTCCAAGGGATACAATGTCCTTTCCTAGCCTCTGTGGGCAATGCATGCAGTGGTTCACAGACATACATGCAGGCAAAACACCCATACACATCAAATAAAAATAAATAAATCTTAAAAAAAAAAGCTGTAACACTGGCCTTTGTTCCCTTGTTATCAATGCTAGTTGCTGCTACAGGGCATGGACCACTACTAGTCACCAATAGTCTGTGGTGGTTTGAATGAGAATGGCCCCCACAGGCTCAGTGCCATGAAACTGGGTAACTTTTTCATGTTATGGTTTAAGACAGTGTTTCATGTAACCCTCAGATTTACTATATATATACTATAAATATATTTACTATAAATATACTATATATTTACTATATAGTCAGATGGCTTTGAACTCCTAATCCTCCTGCCTCTACCTCCCAAGCATTGGGTTATAGGTATGTTTGACCATTCGTGGCCAAGTCCAGGTTACTTAGGAACAACATAAATACATTTCTCACATTTATGGAGGCTGGAGAGTCCAAGATCATGGAGTAAACTTGGTGTCAGATCAGAGCCCATTCCCTGACACAGTGTCTTCTCACGTGTCCTTACATGGTGTGAAGAGCTAGTATGCAGCTAGAGAGATCTTTAGTACATTCCCAACCCTAAGAACTTCATCTTTAGAACTTCATCACTTATCACAGGCCTCACCTCCTAATTCCATCTCCTGGTTTTGGATGAGGGGTATAATTCAGTGAATGAATTTGAAGAAACACATACAGATTGTGGCACAAGATAATATCCTTGATATAATCAACAGGATTTTCTCCATAAGCTCCATTTTGTGCATTCCCTTTTCTGATTTTTTCATCTTTCTAGCTTATTCTTTTGTTGTTCTTAGTGTTCTCTCTCTCTCTCTCTCTCTCTCTCTCTCTCTCTCTCTCTCTGTGTGTACACGTGTGGTGCACATGCATTCATGTTCATGTGAAGGCCAGAGGTCAACATTGTGTGACCTCCTAAGTCACTTTCCACTTTATTTTTTGAAATCGAGTTTCTCACGGAACCTGGATCTCATCACTTGGGCTAGGCTAGCTGGCCAGTGACCTCCAGGGCTCCAACCAGTCTCTACCTCCCCAGCACTGGGAGGATTCCTCCTGCTCCTCTCCCCCTCCAAGATCCCCAATCATGTGGCTGGTGCTAGCAATGGAACTCAGGGCCACTCACACGCTAGGTAAGTACTCTGTCACAGAGCTACAACTCCAGCCTGGAATCATTCTGTACCTGTGAATGTGTGTGTTTTCATGTGGGTGAGCATGTGTGTGGGGGTGTGCATACATGTGTGCGTGTGCAAGCCTAAGTAGGACAGAGGTAAACCTCGAGGATCTTTCCTCAAGTGCCACCCACCTTGTTTTCTGAAAGAAGGTTTCACTTGGCCTGCAACATCGTGATTGGGCTAGGCTGGCTGGCAGTGAGCACCAGGGGTCCTCCTGTCTCCTGCCTCGCCAACTCTGTTAGCACAAGCCTGGCTTTTGCTGGGTGGATGGTGGTGGTGCACGCCTTTAACCCTAGCACTCAGGAGGCAGAGGCAGTGGATTTCTGTGAGCTCGAGGTCAGCCTGGTCTACAAAGGGAGTCCTAGGACAACCAGAACTTCACCGAGAAATCCTGTCTCAAAAAAACAAATGAAAAAGGGAAAAAAGGCCTGGCTGCCACCACCCTACCCCACCCCAGCCCTGGCCCCCCACCCCCAAGCTCGGCTTTTAAATGTAGATGCTGGAAATCAAATTCAGGTCCTTGTGCTAGAGCAGCAAGTATTTTACTAAGCTATTTCTCTAATCTGCCACCTATCCCCAATTTGTTTGTTTGTTTGTTTGTTTGTTTGTTTTATTAAGACTGTATCTTCCTATATACCCCAGGCTATCTAAAACTGAAGGAAATCATTCTTCCTCAGTCTCCTGAGAGCTCAAATCACAGGCATACACAACCATGCTTGACTCCAGAAACCATTTTATTTTCCACAGAACCGTGATATTATAAAAGCCGAGGCATTACGCTCCCAAGGAACAGTCACATTGCACTGAGTTGGTTGCACTCAACTACAGTATCTTACAGTTAGAGTGCACATGAAGCTATCTACAGGAGGTAGTCTAGGGAAGGGCAAAGCACCGGAAACAGGAGAACATTTGTTAGAATCCAGTGCACTCCACCTACCTGCAAGAAGCGCTCTATCCGACAAGACGAGTGGTCAGGTCCAGCCCCGTCGTAGCCATGTGGAAGCAGAATGACAATGCCACTCTGCAGGAGCCACTTGGCCTCTCCTGGGAACACACAAGACAGGGATTCTCTGTGATGCAGAACAAATTACACGCATCTTCTAGCACTGATCTACTGAAAACCTATGGTATCACAGAGACCGGAAGACCAATTCAATGGTAAATGTCCCAGTGCCTCAGACAACATGTGGCACTCTGATTTCACTATACGACAACTCTTGCAAAGACAAGCTGCTCCTGCCATGTTCATAGCACAACAGACAACACTGGCCACTGTCCTCAAATGGAGAGCAGTAGACATTGGAGAAGTCTCTGGGGGCAGGGAAGACAGCTCAGTTTATAAAATACTTGCTGTGTGAGAATAAGGACCTGAGTTCAATCCCAAGCACTCACATAAAAAGTCAGGCATGGTGCACACTTGTAATCCTGGTGCTAGGGAAGCAGAGAAGTGGCTCCCTGAAGCTTGCTGGCCAGCCAGCTTAGCCTAACTGGTGAGTCCCAGGTCCCAGTGAGAGACTGTCTCAAAAAACAAGGTGGACAGCTCCTGAAAAATAACACCTGAGGTTGATCCCTGACCTCCATATGTTACTACATACATATGCGTGTCCACCAGCACACACATGAAGACACACACAAATAGTTTCTGGACATGTCAAAATCCAGGCTCCTCAAGCATTCTTCTTCCTTCTAAAAAATTTCAGATTTTCAAGGGAGTGATCAATCCCAACCATAAAGAGTCCGCTGTGTCACCACAGAAGGCTGGCTAATTATGCTACTCAGCACTCCAGGAACAGGCGCAGGACCACACAGCCCAGGCGCTGCCAGGTACGGCTGTGCTCCCTGCAGCTAGACACGTTTCTTAGGAGATGGGGGACAATGAAATGCCGACAGAAAGCTAAGACACGCTTCCCAGAAGCTCATTAAACTGCCTAAAGAGAATAGGTTGATTCTCCAGACTCTCTGGAGATGCTGCGGGACAGAATCTCAGAGGCAGTGATGGCCCTTTTCCACTTACTTATGATATGAGACTGGAACCACACACCCACCCAGCCACTCACTCACACCAACCTCCAGAGATGAATGTGTCAAAGATGATCTGGGCGCCATTGAAGAAATCGCCAAACTGAGCTTCCCAGAGGGGCAGCAACTTTGGGCTTTCAATGCTCATTCCATATTCAAACCCCAGGACAGCCTCTTCTGACAGGGGGCTGTTGCTAACCTAGCAGCAAAGAAGAGAATCAGACGCTGATGTGCATGAGAGACCTGAGAGAAGCTGGCCCCACAAGGACACAAACCTCTCAAGAGGAGGAGGGGCATGGAAGGGGGCTTTGCTCTCACTCATCACCTCATTTCTTCACAAAAGGAGACCTACTGCTCAGTGTCACTGGCATTTAGAGAAAGTTAGGACAAAGAGAGGAAAAGAGAAGACATTGGATTACAGTCATTCAGGATTTTCTTCAAGAATAAGTAGTACAGGGCTAGGAAATGGTACAATGGTAGAGTACTACCTAGCATTCATAAGGTTCTGGGTTCAATCCCCAGCACCACCACTTTTAAAAAAAATGGGAAAAAGGAGGGAAGGGGGCTACTTAGGGGATAGCAAGTTGGCTGAGATGGTATCACTAAGCCTCAGAACCTGAGTTAAATCCCTGAAAACCAGAAGATGAGAGAACCAACTCCTGAAAGTTGTCTTCTGACCCCCTCCACCGCCCCCCCCCACTAAAATATAATAAAAAATGGAAAGAATAAGCAATATACTTCTCATATGATATACTTTTAAACAGGAAGAGAAACCGTCACATTTTTTTCAAAGATATCATAAAACAAAGATGGAAAAGTTACAATATGATACAAAGAGCCTACCTTTGGTTAGACTATTGCTGTAACATCCGACTTGTATAGAAAAGAGTCATCATGTTAGACTGACAAGGCAGAACACATTTAATAAGGAGTGGAAAGAGCCACCCTGTTGAGAGTTAATGCAGCAAGATTCTAGAGTGTGCTTGAGAAAGACAGGAGAAAAGTGTCACTGGTTGTGCTGAGTGATGCAGGAGGATGTCTTTGATTAAAGCAAACACACACCGCAGGGTGTCAGGTTGGCAACTTGCTCTCCAATAGTTTAGGATGGGGAAAACATTGCTTTTTTTTTTTTTTTTTTTTTTTTGAGACAGAGTTTCTCTGTTGTAGCTTTGGTGACTTTCCTGGAACTCACTCTGTAGCCCAGGCTGGCCTAGAACTCACAGAGATCCTCCTGTCTCTGCCTCCCAAGTGCTGGGATTAAAGGCATGCACCACCACCACCACCTGGCTAAAACATTTCTTTATATATCCAATTTAAAAAATAATTCTGTATTTGTCTCAAGACGAATTTTGTTTGTGATGGGGTCTCACTCTGAAGCCCAAGCTGTTCTGGAGCCTGTGATGTAGCCCAGGCTGGTTTGGAACATGTGATGTAGGCCAGGCTAGCCTCACACTCACGGTCATTCTCTTGCTTTACCTTCTAGACTCCTAGGATCATAGGCATGAGCCACCATACCCATCTTGCTCCAACTTTTCTTTTTTCCAAGTTTTGAATGTTACATCTCTACAGAATATTTTTTGGCAATGAAAAGGAATATGACATACATGACAGCATAGATGGGCCTTGAAAATACTATTTCAAATTACTGTCATCTAAGGGAAAATATCATCCCATGTGCATGAGCTTCCTGAGACAGACAGATCCACTCGAACAGACAACCAACGAGCGGCTGCCAGCAACTAGAGGGAGGCTGGATTGGGAGACAGGTGCTGGTAGTTACGGCGCTTCCTTTGAGGAGATGAAAGTATTCTGAAATCCAGCAGTGGTGATGGTCTCAGTGCTGAACTGAACACATGCAAAGGTCAAACCCTGTGAGTTGTATTTCAATAAAACCTTTAACAAACAACCAACCCCTGAGGGCTGGGGAGATGGCTCAGTCCGTGAAGTGTCGTCATGCATAAGGACCTGAATTCTCCCCGGTTAAAAACAAAATACAACAGAAACGAGGCATGACAGCACAAGTCTGCAGTCCTAGAGCTGAGGGTAGAGATGGGGGCTCCCTGGGGCTCCCTGGTCAGCCAACCTAGCCTAGTTAGCCAGTGAGAGAGAAAAAACAAAAAACAAAAGAGAGAGAGAGAAATGTGGATGGCACTTCAGGGACAACACCCAAGCCTGTTCTTTGGCCTGCACATGTACATGTACACATGTGCAGGCACACACACAATGTGCTGGTAGTTTTTGTCAATTTAATAATAATGGGAAGAGGGAACCTCAATTAAGAAATTGGACTGGCCTGTGGTCGTATCGGTGAGACATTTTCTTAAATGCCAATTGGTTTAGGTGGGACCAGCCCATTGTGTGTGGTAATGTCCCTGGACAGGCGGGCCTAGACTATGAGCAAACCAGGGGAAAAAGCCATTAACAAGCCTCAATTTCCCTCAATGACCGACTATAGCTGGGACATGTAAGTCTTTCCTCCTTGAGTTGTTTTCGGTCATGGTGTTTATCATAGCAATAGAAACCAAACTAGAACACAAACACGCACGCACGCACGCACGCCCGCACGCATGCGCAGGAATTATATAATTTTTAATTACAGCTGTAAAATGTGATTTATATAGATAAGAACTAAATGACAAACACAAAAATGTCAGTGGGTTATTTTTTAGCATGGTGGGTGGAATCATGCTTAAGTTACTCCTTTAGATATCGGTTCTGACTTCAGGTCTCAGGTTGATGTGTGTTATAAATGCATTTTAGCCCAGGCATGTTGCATGCATCTCTCTGCTCTCACTTCCTCCTTCCCTCTATTCTTATCCAAGATTGACATGCCCACTCTCAATCCATCCCTTCTTTCTGTTCTGTTCCTTCCTTTCTGAACTTTACGTCACCAAAGAGACCATCAAATGCTTAAAAATAAAACAAAAAGAACTGACCTGAGCTCCCTCAGCCATTGTTTTGTTTTGTTTTGTTTTGTTTGTTTTTTGCTTCTTTTCAAACTTCTAGAAAGTAACTTAATCGACTTGTCTTCAACTCTTTTACTTTTATCTACCCTCTAAGTAAGTACAGATGCTCTGTGACTTGTGATGGGGTCATGTTCCAATAAACCCAGTTTATTGGTTTGAAAAGAGTGTAAGCCAACTGGTCTAGAAACATAGCTCAGTAGTTAAGAGCACTGGCTGTTCTTCCAGAGGACCCGGGTTCATTTCCTAGCACCCACATGGTGGCTCACAATTGCCTGTAATTCTAGTTCCATGGGAGCCAATATCCGCTTCCAGCCTCCTCAGGCGCCAGGCACACAAATGGCACACAGACATACATGCACGCAAAGCACTCCTACACAACCAAAGGCTAAATATATGTCAAAAGTGCACTTAGCATCTAATGAGGGAGCACCCTACCTCACCCTCACCACTACCTGATTAAACAGGAGCTGTGGCTTGAGCCATGGCCCCGCAATGTATCATAACTGATACTAAATGACAAATCATAGTTCAGTGAAAGCCTAATATGAGGTGGGGTGGACACTAAACACTTCTACCCTGGCTCATAAATCTGATTTGATACAAAGACAGATTTTAGAAAAATAAAGGGATGCAACTCCTTCAAGTCACCTTGGAAGCATGTGTGAAAGAGGAGGACCTTGAAATCCCACACCTTCCTTCACCACTTTCCACCTTATTTTGTGAGTTAGATTATCTCGCTGGACCTGAAGCTCACAGATTCTTCAAGACTGGCTAGCAAGTAAGGCCCAGATCCTTCTATCTTTACCTCCGTAGTGCTGGGATTGCCATCCCTGGTTTTTTACCAAGTGCTGGGGACTGAACTCACGTCTGCATAGGAAGCACTTTATTGACTGAGCTATCTCCCAGCCCCACCAAACACACAGGTTATAGTCTCAAACCAACAAATGGAACAGGAAGGAAGGCAACAAGTTATTAAGTTTACCTTAAAGGAATAATTTGTTTTCATAAATATCATGTGCTAGCCAGGTGGCAGTGGCTTACGCCTTTAATCCCAGCACCCGGGAGACAGAGGCAGGCAGATCTCTGTGAGTTCGAGGCCAGTCTGGGCTACAGAGCGAGATCTAGGACAAGCACCAAAACTGCACGGAGAAACCCTGTCTCGAAAAATAAAGATAAATAAATAAATAAATAAATAAATAAATAAATAAATAAATAATCATGTGCTGTTCACTAAAGTGATTGTTGAAGAAACAAAAATGAAAAGACCCTGTTCTTAAGATCTATAAAATCCAAAGAAATGCCTGTTAAACTTTAGAGAGCAAAATAACCTGGAGGAAGTGTTTCTGTTGTATTCCATTTTGTCTTAGCAGGCTAGAAATGTTGGCTTACTGTCCACAACTTTGACTAAGTTTAATAAATCAGACTGCAATGTTGATTTTAACTGGACAGAATTCACACCTAGGTGACATTACATAATTACAGGTAGGCAGCCAGGGTAATTGCTCTAGTCCTCAAGTGCCAGCTCCAACATGGCTCTCATTTGTTTCTTCCATTCCAAATTTACAGACCTCCATTGCCTCAAGTATTGAACATAAAGTTTCTGACATCTGAATTTAGTTGCTTTAAGAACCCCCTAACTGCTGAGTGTGACAGTGCACATCTATAACCCCTAGCACTTGAGGGAGAGTCAGAAGAATTAAGAGGAATTCAAGGTCACCTTCAGCTACTGAGGAATTAGAGGATAGCCTGGGCTATGTGAAACTCTGTCTCAAAAAAAAACACGAATCAAATCAAATGTTATAACTGTAACAGTTGGCACACCAATACATGGACTTCATATATAAATGTCTTACCTCCAGAAAGCCCTTCTGATTGGGGTCCATATGGTTCAGAGGAATGTAGGCATCGTCTGTGTTCTGGCAAACCACCATTGCATGCCTTTGACTAAAAGTTCCACGGCCAACATCTTGACCACTCAGACGAACGTTGAAACCTGAAGCAAGCAAGTGGGGGAAGAAAAAAGATTGCCATGAATAACCAGCACAAAAATAAGACATGGTAGCCCTGGAGTCCTTTTCGTTTTGAGACAAAATCTCTCAATGCTGTCCACACTGGTCTTGAACTCCTGGGCTCAGTCTCCTGTGGAGCTTGGCTACAGATATATACTGTCTCACACAGCTATCTAATATCACACACTGGTTCATTCCTTAGAATATGAATTTTCCTTAGGATAATAGATTCTCCCTATTAAAACATATCTTTCCTGATGCTGGAGAGATGGCTCACTGGTCAAGAGCAAGTGCAGTTCCCAGCACCTATATAAAGCTGCTTGCAGCTACCTATAATTCCAGCTAAAGAGGGGTGTGAAGACTCTGACCTCCTTGGGCACTAGGATACACAGATAGCCATATGCAGACACACAAGTACACATAATTAAAAGCAGTATCTCTTTATATGTGTATATGTATTTATCTTTCCTATATTCGAAGGTATATTGTCAATGTAATATTTGTACGAATGGAGAGTCAATTTTTAGAGAAACATCTTTCCAGTATATCCAAGAGTGAGTCCTGTATATCCCCATTATGGCTGCAACCTTATCTATATGCTGATAAAAGTACTCAACATGTCTTATAACTAAGAAGTATTGTTAGGTAAGATATTTTAGAAACCCTTGAATCAATGAATGTGACAAGTGACCATTGAAACTCAGAAGATCGTGTATAACAAATGTAGCTCAGAGCATTTCCTACCAGCTGTGCAGCTAAACAGAAATGTCTTACCTTGAGCAAGTAAGGAGCCCAAGGCTAGGGTTTCTGCTGTGGCCCAGTCTAAATTTGTTCCACTCTTCACTTTCTCCATTCTTGACTGAAAACAAACAAACAAACAAAAAACAAACAAAAAAACAGAAAGGAAGACAATAAAACAAACTCTTAAGAATCCATATCCTGTCGGGCGTTGGTGGCGCACGCCTTTAATCCCAGCCCTCGGGAGGCAGAGTCAGGCGGATCTCTGTGAGTTCGAGGCCAGCCTGGGCTACCAAGTGAGCTCCAGGAAAGGCACAAAGCTACACAGAGAAACCCTATCTCGAAAAACCAAAAAATAAAAAATTAAAAAAAAAAAAGAATCCATATCCTGCTACAAACCTTTAATTTCAGCACTCAGGAGGCAGAGGCAGGTGGATCTCTGCAAGTTCCAGGCCAGCCTGATCTACAGAGTGAGTTCCAGGACAGCCAGGGCTGTTACACAAAGAAACCCCCCCCCC
>CABHPR010126853.1:0-12720 GCA_902168415.1 Peromyscus melanophrys | reverse complement strand
TGGAGTAGAGATGAGACTTTCTGATCTGGAATGGACACAAGCTCCCCTTGCCTCCTTTGCTTCCCTTCTACACTCAGGTCTGGAGTTCTGACCACTGAGTGGCGCTCCTTGGAACTGGTGTCTTTCTAGTTACCAATGGTTTGTCTACACTGTAGTCAGTAGGAGTGATGAAGGTCCCCCTCCCTGGTCCTTGCCACTCTCCTGTAGACTGATAGTGAGTTCCAAGGAACATCTTGATGCAGGATGCCAATGACCCATATCCCTTTCATCATTGGGTGATAGGCTGCAGGTAAACCTAAAGGGTATGCATAGAAACTTCAGGGACCATGGCCGAGGGGGCTTTGCCATGCTATTTGCATATAATTATCCATTTAGTTCCTTTTACCTTCAGTTTGGTTGTCAACAGGAAGCCCTGAATTTAGTTAGGCAGCTTGTAGTCAACTCCACGAGACCAAGACTAGGCAACTGGTGCCTTGACACTGGCTTTCCATCACCTTTGTTGCGATGAAGGAGCTGATGTGTCTGCTGAGACTGGTAGAGATGAAAGGTCTGGTCTGCCTGAGACAGAGGTTCGATTGATTGGGGACAGGGTGGGGACTGCTACGCTAATGACTTTCTAAAGGTAGGGAGCACCCCCCCATAAAGCCTCTTGACATCCTCCACTGCAGCTCTCCTGCTTTCTAGGAATGCCATAGAGCCTCAGACGGCCTGCGCCCTTTATGCTTTTCCAAAGTCAGCACACAGCCCCCCCCCCCCCCCCCGCTTTTTTTAAAGCCATGGTGTGATTCTCATCTCCTCTTAGAGGAAGTCTGTGTGTGAAGGCTCCAAAACATCTGTGTTCCAGTTGTACAGCCTAGAAAAGCCATTCTCCTCTTTTGGGTTCAGTACACAGCATGCAGACACAGCTTCCCCGACATTTTCTGCACATTTCCTTTTGCACACCCCCTACCCCAGTTTCTTCCCCTAAAGCTTCTTCTTCTAAAGAAAGATCAGCTACTTTTGTGTGCATACATGCCTGTGTGTGTGCGGATATACATTGCATTCACATGTGTGCCAACACACATGCCCATGTAGGCCAGAGGTCAATGTCCAGTCTCCTCTGCAATTACTCTCCACTCTATCTTTTGAGACAAAGTCTCTTACAGAAACTGGAGATAGCCAGTTCACCCAGACTGGCTGTCCAGTGAGCCCCAGAGACCTTCCCATCTCTGCTTCCTCAGCCCTGGGATTGCAGGTGAGCAGTGCTCCAGGCTCATTTTTATTTATTTTTCATTTTTGATGTGAGTTCTGGGAATCAAATGCTTGCATGGCAAGCATGTTCCTGACTAAGTCTTCTTCCCAGCCTGAGGTGAGCCGCTTCTAGACATTCTTTCCTTTCAGAGAATCTCAGAGATAAGCCATGCATTGAGTGAAGCACTCCTGGGTACTCAGAATGCAGAGAGACCCTGGGTCTTGTTTACTCTCCTGGAAGATGTCATCACCTTCTGTCTAGACCACATGATCCGCCCTTTCTCAGAACCATCTGGTGTTACCAGGCATTGCCTCTCCTTCCTTTATCTTCCTTTTGGCAAACAGTTGCTGATGGCTTCTGTAGACACTGGGAAGGTATGTGAGTGTGTTGTAGGCAATAGGAAGCTCCTATGCATGAGTCGGAACCCACTTAGCCCTGAACCAGCATAGGGGTTTCAATGACACACTTGAGTAGGTTTCTACAGGTGGAGGCCTGACAATACAGTGTTGCCAGGGACTTTCAAAGTCATTTAGAACCAAGAGTCATTTGGAACTGCTGCCATGCAGTGAGATTCAACACAAGCATTACTCCAAACACAAGTCAAATAGCTCAAGGAACATGATTACAAAGTGAAACACTTTGTGACGTGTTTCAGAGAGTATTGCAATAAACATTTTCTGGATTGAGTATGGTAGTATGGTTTTTGTGTCTTGTGGAGGCTGCATATTGGAAGGAGTTAATGGCAAATTCCTTGGCCAAACTGAACAATTTCAAGCACAAATCAAACAAACCAACAGCAAAAGGGGTGAGGAGACTTTATGGGGATATTTGCTACAAATCTATGGAAAAAAATTTATATGTACCTGGGAGAGCCAAGTTATTGTTTCTACATTACAACATGTCACTAATATCCACGAGTGAGTCTACTTCCGTGTTTAGCTCTGTGCATCCATAGGTGTTCTTTGTGGTATTGTCAGTAACAGCCAAACAGGTAAAATCCAGAAATTCATCAAAAAGGGAATATTTTACAGCTATGGGCGCTAGAACTCTCTGTGTGGTTTATAATCTGGAAAGAGTCATGGAGCTAAATGCTTGGCCCTTGTGGTCTCCAGGTATCATACCTCAGTTAAAAAGAGTGCATTCATCCTGCCAAGTCTGTAATATGGATCGCTCTTAAGACTGGTAACAGAGTTGGAGAGTTACCTGCACCAACACAAAGAACCTCTTCTTCCACCTCTTCCACACATTCTTACCAATGGTCCATAAGTACCTGTGGAAACGAAAGACCAGAGCTGCATTAGTGCCCGAGGGAATGCATTGTTCGTCACACTTACCAGGAAAACAAGACCTCATACACGAGCCCATGAGCTCAGAAATGCATCCAGATTTGAGAACTGTAAATGAGAAGCAGGTACAATTCATGTCCACACAGAGGCAGAATTATGGCCCGTCAGCATACTTGACTTCTGTTCCTGGACTGATTTGAAAGCACTTTGGAAGAGGGTACTCTTTGTTTGCTATGCTTATGTTCTAGCAAGTCTTTCAGGCAGGGAAACTCCTGAAAGACTATGCCCAAGCCAGAAAGGAAGGCAGGGAGGGAGGGAGGGAAGGAGGGAGGGAAAGAGGGAGAGGGAGGGAGAGAGAGGGAGGGAGGGAGAGAGAGGAGAGCACAAAATCTCACATGGTCAGATCTTGTCATCATACACTCAAGGTAAACCCCTCCCTTGTTATCTCCTGCTTTCTTGGAAATGTTACATTATTCTAGGAAGTTCCTGGGTAACATGGGATGCCCTCTACTCCCAGCCCCTTTCTATATATTTCTGTTGATGGAAACTAGTCTTTATATATAAATATGAAATAAAAAGGAGAGGTAAAACTATAGACACAAAAGTCAGAGAAGTCTGGAGGTGTCAAGACCAATGTAAGGATCCACTTCATGGATAATTCATTAACCACATGATCTGCTACCTATGACATGGACCTTGATCAAGAAACGGGGACTGGAAGCTTCAGAATCAAGGGAGGGGATGTTGGGTGATGTTCAGATGTGTTAAGTTTCACCTTGCAGAAATTAACTGGATGACTTCTAAATCTGTGCTTCTGCTGGGAACAGATGGGGTCTTTGCTTTGCAACAGAAAGAAAGCACCTTCATACAGGTTTTCCTGCTGACACATCTTAAGGGTTCTTTTCTAGGCCTTCAGACCAGAATCCCTGAGGTAATTCTAGACCACTCTGTTTCCATCTCCCCATTCTCTAGGCAGCAGTTACCACTGGGATTTTAGCTCCTTGAATGTTCCCCTCCCTCCCTCATTCTCTGCCCAGCTCCCCTCACATTTTCCAGGCCCTGCTAACATCAATCTGCCTATGGACACCTGGAGAGAAAGCTAAGGGGCATTAGGCATGCTGGTAATTCCCACTCAGTTCTTGACAATAGTACAGACCTTACCATATAGGTAAATCCTGTTGCTCCCTTCCTTACTGAAATGCTATCAGTGCCCCCAACACACTTAGATCACATGAGGGGAAGCCCCTGACTCTAGCCTCTCACCTTTCACTTTCATGGCTCATCAAACATGGACCTAGTTTATGATTCACTGGGATTTTTCTTTCAATTGTCTGACATCGTGAATCAAATCATTTTGAAAGGAAACATTATAACATTGGCTTGATATATTCATTATACAGAACATACTAAAATACACAATACTCCATTTCTGTGTGGAACACTGAAATGCTCTTATATATTATTAATTTTATAAATACACTCGGGGCAGGCTTAGTCCAGAGGGCAAAGACCATCGTGGACCATGATGGAACCCCTATCTGCTTTCCCTATTCTGTGTAATGCTCCAGACATTACACAGAAGCCCCAGGGTTTTCAAATCAGGCTGTAGGTTTCTCACGATAAACAGAATAGAAGGGCCTTAGGAAGGGGATTTGAGCAAGGGTCCTATTTAAGATGTGCACACTAGCTGCAGGTGGAGAACAGAGGACAACGTGATGGTGGCGGAGCACAGAGGCGGCAGGGTGTCAGCTGGACACTGGAAGCTTGGCAACCCTGTGCTATGGCTGATGTCAGCTCAGTCCCCAGTGCTGCTGTAGATCACTCAGGTGACCCAGTCAGCACTTTCACTACATGCTGAAATCATGTATCAATATATTTCAGCCAGTGCTCAGGAGAGAGAGAGGCATAGGCAGACACTGGCATTTAGTCTTCTGGTCTTTTTCTGTCAGTCATTCAGAAAGGTAGGGCAACTGGCTTCAATTTTGATGCTTTGCTGCTGGGAGGATTCTGTGAGATAAAACTGGTAAAGTATAAACATGAGTCTCGACGCTGGCTGGGATGTAGCTCAGTTGTAGAGGGCTTGCCTAGCACATTCCTTGGTCCTGGATTTCATTCCCAGTACCACAGTAGATATTGATATTTAGATAGATAGATAGATAGACAGACAGATAGACAGATATTTAAATAGATAGATGGATGGATGGATGGATAGATAGATAGATAGATAGATAGATAGATAGATAGATAGATAGATGGATATGGTTTGACTGTGACATGTTCTCCATAGGCTCATATGTCTCAATGCTAGGTTCCCAGATAATGGTTTGGCAAGACTGTGGAATGTTCAAGAATTGAAGTCTCTCTGGAGGAAGTGGATCGTTGGGCATAGGCCTCAATGCATTATAGCCTGGCCTCATGTCTTGCTCATTCTCTGCTTCCTGAGTGCAGACGTCATGTGACCAGCCTCCCTACCTGTGCCATGCTTCCCTTGCAGTGATAGCCTGGATCTCTCCGGAATTCTAAGCCCAAGTACACTTTCCTCCCTTAGGTTGCTTTTGTTATTTTACCCCAGCTTTGGAAAAGAAACTAGGACAATAAATAAATAGATAGATAGATAGATAGATAGATAGATAGATAGATAGATAGATACACAGCAAATGTTATCCTTGTAATAAAGCACCTCTGTGTCCAAAGAATGATAATTACTAGTCCTGAACTTAGGAGCATCGCTGGACTGACATACACAAAACACACAACGGTCAAGGAGTACGTCTGGCCGGTCGCCCTCCTCTTTCCTGGAACTGTGTCTGGCAGGCTCAAGCCCTCCTCACCTTGCAATGGCTGTTCCTGCGCAACACTTAGCAAGGCACTCACCTACCACATATAACAAGCAAGCTGCAGTTTTCATAGAGAACTTGAGGAACCCACGGGAATCCATGACTTGGTACAGATTTATTATAACCTGGAGAGGAGGCAAGACCCTGAGTAAGGAGTCGTGCCTCGTGGAACGTGGAGCAGTTCTGCCCAGAATTTGCAGCCGTGAGAGAAGTGCACATAAAGTCAGTGGTTATCATCAGCCACAGCGCTGTATTATTACTCCTGCTTACACTGGTGGCTAGGGAGGCTTACGTTGCTTTTGCAAGGCTCCTCACAGCCACTGAGTGTCATGACCTGGATTTGAACTCAGAGCTACCTCACTGTAGAACAACTTTTCCCTGTGCTCTTCTAGGGTGTGCCTCCCCATCTAGGGTTAATAAAGAGTCAGGATATAAGAGGGATGGGGGCTAGGGGTCCACGGTGAGGAACTGCAGAGAGGGAGGAGTGAGGAATGCTGGTGGGCACTGCAGGGTATGGCCACAACAAGCAATAGTTTGTTTGCACTTCAAACAGTGTAAATGTCAATTTAAATGCTCGATGTTGGAGGGCGTAGATAAGTTCATCCTGATTTCAATTACACAGTGTGGGCCTGGGGAGGAGGCTCAGTCAGTTAGGTGCCTGCCACATAAGGATCCGAGTTTGTTTCCCTCAGAACCATACACAGAAGCAGGGTTTGCTGGCATGTGCTTTTAGTCACAGCACTAGGGGGAAGAGACAGGCAGATCCTGTGGCTTGCTGGCCAGCCAGCCTAACGTAATGGGTAAGTTCCAGGCCAATCAATGACAGACATTGTTTTAGGAATAAAGCAAGGTAGACAGCTCCAGAGGAATGACACTTGAGTTTGACCTCTGGCCTCTGCACACATGTGCACCAACATCCTCCTTCACACCCAAATTACACAGTGTATGTATGCACTAGAGAATTACTTGGTATGCTATAGCTGTGCATACATTTTTGATTTTACATGTTAGTTCACTATATTTACATTTAAAAAGTGAAAAACAAACCCCATGAGTTGTGTTTCTAACTGGAGAGCGGTTTCTGTTTAAAGGCGTCTGAGTGAAAGCTGGTGGGGTCAGGGGAAATTCACAATTCTCCTTTGGAAAGTACCAGTTGGTTTGTGTGAGGATGGGGCTCTCCCTCCGAGGCTTTCCTTGGAATGGATTGCCAATGTGATGCATGCCAGAAGGTGTCAAAACTGAGAGGCACCAAGGGCTGTGAGGCACCCTGTCTGTCTGGTGAGCCCCACGTTGTTCCCACCCTGACAGAATGCACAGTACCTGGGGCAGATGGATGCTATGAGACTACAGATACACAGGTGGCTCCCCACTTCAAGCCCCACTCCAAACACACGGATCAAATGCTGCAGCATTCCTGTTCCAATGCTTTCTTTGGGTGCTCTGGAAGCCTGGGCTGACCATCAGATAGGCCAGCAGTCCAGGGTGTAGCGGGCAGGAACATGGCACAATGCTTAACAAACAGAGCTCCCTTCCTAGCACACATTAAAATGACAGTGCTGCAAGAGCCAAGGCTGCACACGCGCACACACACACACACACACACACACACACACACACACACACACACACACACACACACGCACACACACACACCAGTTACAGGTGTTTCTTATATCTCAAACTGAAGGGGACACCTAAGAGGGTATTCTGGTGCTCACACTAACTCTCCTTGAGTTAGTTTCCTGAGTTGCGGCATGGGGATGACATAATGTCCGTTTCCTGTGCTTATGAGACTGCGGAGACATGCATGCTATGAGCAGGTGTTACTGTTCTTCTGCTCATCACTGCTAACAAAGGCAAGAGTAACAATGAACAGGCTTGATTTAATTTCTATTTAGCTTCTGAGGTACATGCAGGGAAGTAAATAGGGAGGTCACACATCTGGTTTTGGAGCTCTGGTTGCATTTCGTATCATGATTTTCTTGTGACATTTTATGAAACCTACATGAGTGGACCACTGATGTCCCTGACGTTTGTTGAGGTCATCCGAGTGAGAGGTGAGGCCTGAGGGAGCTACAAAGGACTAATGAACCCCAAACAGAAGAGGGTGGTGAATTTGGGCTGTACTCACTGCAGGAACACCCTCAGTAGGAGAGCCATTGATGATCCCCTTGCCTCCATGTCTCTCTGTCCTAGTGGGAGGGCAGCAGTGTGGTGACGCCTGTAGCGTGCGTGCGTGTGCGTGTGCATGTGCGTGTGCGTGTGTGCGTGCGCGCAGCCTTGGCTCTTGCAGCACTGTCATTTTAATGTGTGCTAGGAACATAGCTCTGCTTATTAAGGAGCATTCAGACTGTTCACCAAACTCCCACGTGGCAGGAGCTCATTAGTGGTTGGTAGTGAAAATGTTTTATTATGTATCTTCTTCCAGGTCGCCTGGACATGAGCACCAAGCGCAGAGGAATGACATTTCCCAGAATCCCCTGCCTCCAGGTTTCTCACATGGGAAGAGTGGTTGAGAGACTGACCAAATGTGACATTTTGAGGGACCCAGGGCCAAGACGTGTTGGTGCTGCTCTGGTCTAGATGAAGAATGGTCAGAAGGAGGGGTTGTTGCCCTTGTGTTTCTCAGTGTCTGTGTCCCTCAGAGTGTGTGTCCTCAGTGTGTGTCCTCAGTTTGTGTGTCTTCAGTGTGTGTGTCCTCAGTGTGTGTGTCCTCAGAGTGTGTGTCCTCAGTGTCTGTGTCCCTCAGTGTCTGGTATATCAAGAGGCTATAAAGCAGGACATTTTTCTTGTCAGGTATTTTAAACTATTTTATGATTTTTTAAAAAAAGTCATTCAAACTTATTTTTAATTGACAAATAAAATCATATATGTTTATGATACACACATATATGAATACATGGTTAAATTGAACTAATTAGATTACTTTACATGCTCTTGACTTTTTTAATGATGAAAATACTCAAAGTCCACTCTCTTAGGGATTTTTCAGGTGTAGTGACTATGTGATTTTAACCATGGTCACATCTTGTACAGCAAATCTCTTGAACTTATTTCTTTCTGTTAGAGGGCAGTTTCTTCTTAGAAGACACCAGAGCGCAGCAGGAGGCCGCACTCCACAGCGCCAGCACTCTCCCTGCAAACTGAAGGAGAACAGGAAGCTTGAAAGGCCACAGCTGGATCAGCCCTTAGAAGTGTTCCTGTGGGAAGGAATACGGGCTGGGAAAGGCCAGAGAATGGATGAAAAAGGGCAGGAGCAGGTGGATCTTTGTGAGTCAAGGCCAGCCCAGTCTACACAATGGGCTCCAGGTCAGCCAGGACTACACAGTGACACCCTGTATCAAAACAAAATAAAATAAAATACCTCCCCTCAAAAAACCAGGCAACAGGGATGGCCACTAACCCCACCACCGCCATCACTACCACCACAACTACCACCACCACCACCATTACCACTACCACCACCATTACCACCACCACTACCACCACCACCATCACTACCACCACCATTACCACCACCACCACCACCACTACTACTCTTACCATCACCACCGCCACCATCATCATCACCATCCCACTATTACTACCACCGTTACCATCACCAATTCTTTTGTGGAACTAGCTGCCATGTTTCAAAACTAGTTCTAGATAACGCTCTACATGCAGTAACTCCTTTAATCCTTACAACAGTTCCATGAGGTCGGGGTTGTTGTCTGCATTGACATGGGCAGAAGGAAGCCCAGAGAAGGAAGCACCTACAGCTGTCCTTAGCCATTTCACCTTATTCAGTGAAAATGTGTTGTCCTTTTTTAAACTGTTGCTGCCTTTTAAGCCACGGAATCAGTAAGTGCAACTCCACCGCTACCAGAGTGGTTAGACCTCAAAAGCCCAGCCTGAGGGAATTCTGCTCCCCCAGGCTACAAAGGCAACTTAACTCTATCTCTCTCCCTCTAAAGAACTCAAGATTCAAAGGTTGAGGGTTAATTCTGATCTTTAGAGAGGCTAAATAGCAAGTAGCTCACCTCCTCTCCTTGCTCACATCCTCCAAAAGCCCTGGTGCTTCTGCTCGCCCCTCCTTAAAGACCCTTCTCCACCTGGCTCCGCCCTACCACTTCCTGTCAGCTAGTTGCTGACTCAGCCTCCTGACCGCAGGTGAATTTTATTTAATCATATCTTTGCATCATTGAACATATGTTCCACAGCATAAACAAAAGGAACACACCCTAAAATAATATTCTACAACAAAAATGGGTAATAAAGAAGGTGGAATAGAACCCTAAATAAATTCAGTTCATCCAAAAAGAGAAAGAAAAAACTGAGGAAGTGAGTACATAAAGACCAGATGTGACAAAGAGATAAAACCCAGCAAGATGACTATAGCTCAGTCGTCAAGACCTTTGCTGCTCAAGCCTGATGACCCGAGTGCCACGGGGGTGGGGGTGGGGTGGGGGTGGTGGCGGGGTTGGGGGTGGGGTGGGGCAGGAGATTTACCGAATCACAAAGGTTGTTCCTGACCTCCATGTGCATGCTGCGGCACACATACGTGTCCTCTCTTCTCTTCATCTCCATCTCAGATACACACATTTTTTAACTGACACATGGCAGAATGATAAATTTAAACTTTGTCCTATTAGTTATCATACTAAGTGTAAGTAGGCAAATATCTCAATCAAAAGGCAAAGAGACTCAGGTTAGAATTAAGAGCCTTACCTAATTCTGTACTGCAAAGACGAAAAACAGTTAATTTATGCTACTTACTTAATGTTTTAGAGACAGAGTTTCATTTTGTAGCCCAGGCTAGTTTAGGGATTTCTACTTTCCTGCCTCAGGCTCTTGAGTGCTAAGATTACAGGTTTGTGACACCACATCCAACAGGAAATGAACTTCAAAGACAAAACTAAGTTAAAAATAGAATGCTACAAAAGGATGAACCTTCCTAATAGCCATTTTCTTTAAAATGCTGTGGTTCCCACATTACTGTCATATAAAGTAAATTTTAAGGCAAAAATATTGGCACAGAGATACAGAAGATTGTTCTGAACTGATAAGTGGGCTAATTCACCAAGAGGATAAAATAATTTAAAATTTCCTACATCTACTCAAAAAGATTTAACACACACTGAGCAAAACTGAACAGAAATGCAAGGAAAATACAGTCAAGGCTATTAGCCAGAGATTTTGATATGACTAAATCACTGATAGGAAATCAGCAATGGGAGCTGGGAATGTCCTTAGTTAGTCTAGTGTTTATCTGGTGAGTACAAAGCCCTAGGCCCCATTGTCTCCCCCCCACACACACACACACAGTAGGTGTGGTAGTGCACACCTGTAAGCCAGCAATGGAGTAGAAGGATCAGACACAAGATAATCTTTGGCTACAAAATGAGTTCCAGACCAACCTGAGATACACAAGAACCTGTCTCAAACACACACACACACACACACACACACACACACACACACACACACACCACACACCACACACAAAGAGAGAGAGACACACACAGAGACAGAGACACAGAGAGAAAGAGACAGAGAGAGGCAGAAAGAGATAGAGATAGAGCAGAGGTAGACAGAAAGAAGAGACAGTCAGAGATTGAGAGACAGAGAGACAGAGGGAGAAAGAGAGAAGGAGAAAGAGACAGAGACAGAGACAGAATACCTGAGCAGTATTAGATACCCTAACCTAATTGTCAGAAATTGTGAATACAGGAGCCAAGCAAAGAACATGGATTCCTCTTAGCCTTCCGCAGGCCAGCCTGGCAGTGTGATGCACAGCTTGGGCCAACAGGAATGACAGGCACTTTGGGGACCTGTGGGTAGCCAAGGGCTGTGATGGATTTGAAGAATGGAGGTTTATACTATGCCCCAGTCAAGACAATGGAAGAGGAAAGGAGCTATATTGTGAGGGCTTTAACCCCACACCCCCATGCTAAAACAGAGAGACAGAGAAGGTATGAATTATTGCTGGTGGCCACAGTGGCTCCTTGGATAAATCCTGAGCTGGGCCATGCAGTTAGCCAAGGTTCCTAAACTGAGAAAGAAACCTCAGCCTAGCCCCAGTGCTTACTTGGACTCACAAGGGTTTTCACCATAATGAGCCTCAATTTATCTATCTGTAAAGTAGGATTCTAAATAATATATGAGGCTATTATAAAACATATGTCCTGGGCTGGGTACTGTGACTGAAGAGAAGTGGCCTTACGGAAAGGAACTGACATTCTAGGAGGAAAGACAGAACATAGATGAACAAGGAAATACATGTATTCTATCCTGTGGAATGTTGTTTTATAATGAAGGCAAGAGGGAGTGGGAAGAATAAGAGAGAGGGCCCTCATGACACTCCCGAGAATAAAGGAAGACATTCTCACATGGCACAGAGACATTCCCAGGAAGCTAGGTGGACAGGAGGGGCCATAAGAGGCAGAGGAGACAGCAAGCACAAAGGCCCTGAGGTGGCTTGTGCTTCTCCAGTACCCAAGGAGGCCAGTGTGGCTGCAGCAGTGCTCAGGGTCAGGTAGGTACTGCCTTATTGCTATGGCAACAGCCCAGACCTTTGCTCTGAGTGAGATGGAGGTTCACTGGATCTTTTCTAGCACTTAAGTGACAGGACCAAGTTTAAAAAGAAAATTTCAGAGTATGAAATAGACTACTGGGAAGTAAAGAATGAGCGAGAGGTTACTGGACAAGTGGAGGGAGAAGTGAAGGAGGGTTGGAGTCCAGGAGGAGGGAGGGGAGTGGGGGTGAGGAGCTGGAGTCAGGACCCAGCTTGAAAACAGAGTAGGAGGGATTTGATGATGGACAGTGTCTGTGGTAAGAAAGGGTGAGAAACGTCCAGCATGACCTCAAGGCTGTAAGCCTCAACACCTGGCTGAAGGGAGGGAACATGTTAAGATGGGATGATGGTGTCTTCTGCTCTCTGTAGGGCTGTTTCAGAGATAAAATGTGGAGAGAGATGTGAATGCACCCCTTTCCTTGAACTTTCCCTGTGGAGGGGAGATGAGAAGCCAGAAAGCCACCCGGAGTACGTAATTCTCAAATCCTCCTATATGCTAATGTTCAAGCTGAAAGAAACTGCTAATTTAAGTCCCTGCCCTTAGAAAACTCTGTAGAGTTCTTGTGGGAACCACAGCACACCATCCAGGAGCATCCCCAGGATTTCGGACTTTCTGTTTACATGCTTGGGCAGCTAGACCGTGAGTCTCAGCTGTGTTCCTTCAAGACTCTCCCTATTATTTAAGCTGTGACTTTACTGCTTTTATCCACCTTCCCCATACTATAGGGCTCAATCTCCCTACTGCTTGTGTTTAAGTGGAAAAAATGTCCAGAAACATTGTGTGTGTTCGTATGTGTCTGTGTGCACATG
>CABHPR010126852.1:0-21263 GCA_902168415.1 Peromyscus melanophrys | reverse complement strand
ATCCTAAAGACCTGATTAGTCTGTGCTTCGAATCAATCCATAGAAAACTCCTTGGTACCACAGGAAGGTGAGCCGCTCCCTCTTCAAAGGAGGAGGTGGCCACAGAAGCCCCACCCCCGTACACCAAGTCAGGGCTCAGAAGACGTTCCTGCCCTCTGGCTCACCACCCCACTCTAGCAGGTGGGTGAAAGGGCAGCTGGAGGGCTGACACCCTGAATGTCCTCATCCTTCCAGCAGAAAGGGGACACCGACAGGGGCTATCAGCACCTCTTACATGACAGCGATGCTACAAGATGGGGGAATGACAAAATGTGGGGGAGGGGAGGGGTCCTACTTAGAGGGAAGTCAAAGAGATCTGTGTTCATTATCCTAGACCCACAAGTAGGCTGCAACTTCTGCAAGCTGGAAAACTAGTTCCACACGTGGCGTTTGCAATGGTCAACAGCCTGGGAGGAGAAAAGGAGACGGGTTAGGTTGCACAGGACAAACATGCATGGTCACGTACACATCAGCATCACTCCAAAATGTGACCTTATTTTGTTCAAGTCACAGATGCTGAGAACCTAAGACACAATCAAAACAGGACCTGTGGCCCTCGGAGCTTTGAGAGCTCTTAAAATACTGGCCCAGAACCAGAGAGGCATAGCCCCTTGAGGTCCTGTAAGAGCACCCCGGCAGCAGGACTCTAGAGCCCTTCACCCACAGTCAGTGGGTCCCCAGGTCCTGTTGCTTGACAAAAGAACTTCAGGCCAACCAGCATGGGCTCAAAAGAGGCAGCCTCCAGCCCACATGCCACCCATGGGGTGTGATAGGCCAGCAGTGGCCCAGGCTGATTAATATTCCCTGACAAGGAACCAAAGTTGAACGAAGGCTTATTTACTTATCAGAGGCCAGGTTCAACACCTGACTGGGGAAAGCCAGTTCCCCTCACCCCTGCCCTGCAGGCTGCTAAAAAAAAAACCTTTGGAGTACCCTTGAGCCAAGGCTCGTGCCCTAGGACCCATGAGGACTTGTGCATAGGCCCTGGATCCTACAGGTTTGGTACAATCCCTAGTGATCAGTGAGAAACGGTGCTAGGGGACATTGAGATGGCTCAGTGGGTAAGCACATGCCATGCAAGCCTAATAGGCGGAGTTTGATCCCCAGGACCCACGTACACCATGTCAAGCATGTACCCATGTCTCATCCCTTGACAAAGAGCACAGTTAGGGCCATGGCTCTCCTATTTCCATGAGGCAATCCCCAGCCACCTGCGGAAGGCAGTCTAGGACACTCACATTGCACCGGGCTGCAGTCTCCATGTTCTGGCACCAATAGCTGGGGCCCCAGACACACTTCTCAGTTCCCAGCAGCAGCTTAGAGGCAGAAGGGCAAGCCCCAATTTTCTGTAGGAGAGAGGACAAGAGAAGGGGAAAATGAGCTGCCCAGCCCAGCAAGCCCCTTCAGAGCTGAGATTGAAGGATTTCCAGAATCTGATAGCAGTCTGGCTACCCTGCTCCCCGACCCCACTCCACCCCGCTAGACCACACCCATGGGCTACAATGCCCAGGCACCTGGCGAGACTCACCGAGCACACAAAGGAAGGATCCATCACTTGCACAAGGATTTCCACCAGCACGGGCTCATATTCGGCCACAAAGTCGTCACACTGCCAAGGCAAGGGACACAGGGTGCGGCTTTGGTTGTATCCACACGGCCAGACATTCCAGAACTCAGGGTGTGGGGGCTGACCTCACTAGCCTTTCCCATGGCTCCCTGTGCTGCCTCCCAGCCTAGAGCACAGAGGAGCCCCTGCACACTTGCCCTGGGACAGACATGAGCAGTGAGCAGCCATGCCCATACCTCCTTCTGGTAGGGGTCAGGCAGAAAGCTGCAGCCCTTCTCAAGTGCAGCCAGTATCTCCTCCTTGGTGCTGTTCTTCTCCAGGTTGTGTTCCAAATAGGTGACCAGTTTCTTGCACACCTCACAGAACCCACCAGTCTTCTGAGGCACGTGTGCTACACAGAGGACACAGGGCTCAGTGTTGGCGGGCTCCTCCCTGACCTGAGAGTGGCCTCTGGCGGCCCCTTCCCTCTGTACGCCCTGGACTTACCACGCAATGTGGGCTGTCTGGGCAGCTCGGGTTGTTTCGGTACTGCAGGCACGATGGGCAATGCAGGCTGCTCAAGCGTCTCCATTGAATCAGGGATGCCGGAGCAGAGGTGGACCAAGCCACACAAGCCTGGGCTCACCTGATGGAAAAGGATGTCCAGCAGGGAGGGGCCGAACGTTTCCACCATCTCGGTGCACTTGGTCGAAGCAGGAGCGGGGAGCAGTTTGCATGCTGTGCCCACAGCTTTAATTATTAGTGCCTGGAATGGGTGAAAGGATCACATCAGAGTGGAGCTAGACAGGAAGAGGAGGAGATCCTAGACCCACCAGGGAACGGGCCAACAGCGGGGTGCCAGAGCCTTCCCTCCTGGGTGTGCATCTGTCAGGAGACCATGCCCCAGGGGCACCTTCTGACTCTGGAATACAGAGAGGGGGCATCCCCGTGCAAGGAGGCAGCATACCTCAGTGTCCTTGTTCATAATTAGTTCGGACAACCTCTTCATCACAAACTGGCAAGCCTGGCAGAAGATAATGTTCTGGGCCTGTGAAGGGACAAAAGGAGAATGTTTTCAGGCTGGGACCTGACCCCCTCAGGCATGCTCCTGCCACAGGACGGGACACTCAGGCCACTTCCTGCCTGCCCACTGCAACATGATGGTGACTTCCTCAGTGCAACCCCCTAACTGCAGGATGGGAGGCCATCCCTTTCCTCAACCTTCTAGGACCCCCCTCTACCCCCCAAACCACCCTAGTTTCCATGCTCCAGGAAGTAAAGTAGAGAGCCGTTCCTTCCTGGAACAGCTGTTCCCCTGGACGTTTCATCACTTTGCTGTCTATCCTATGTTCACATGGGAGAGGTAGACAGCAGTGTAGAACAGATCTGGTACCTGCCTGTTGGACGTCCATGTCTGCTCTGGATTTCCTGAAACCTCATTACCACCTGAAACTGCTGCTCAGAATCCACCTCTGGTAAGGTGGTGCTGGCAGGGGGACTCTGTACCTGCCTGTTTCCTCTCTGCTGTCTGTCCAACCTGCCCTTAGAGTGCGGTGTATTCCAAAGACTAGAATCCTTAATTCAAACAACTGCCTTCTCTCCGTGAAATGGAGGGAGTGGCGGGGAGGAGTGGTACCCAGACAATCCCCTATTCTTCTATCAGATGCCTTGTCCTCTCCTGTGGCCACACATTGAGAACAGAGGAGACTGAACAGGAGACAGCTGGTGGCCAGACGCTATGATGTTCTAGAACCAAAGGCATGTGTGCAGAAGACCATGACAAGGGGACAGCCCGGGACCAGACAACATAGATGTTCATGAATCAGAAGGGTGTGTGTGTCCTCTGTGTGAAGGCAGCAGGTCCTGAGCAGGCAGAACATATGTTCCATAAATACCAGGCATCCCAAAATACTACCTGACCCACAGTCATGCTCAATGCAGACTCATTATGGCATGGGGCAGTGTATCCTGAGGGTGCTAAGGACACAGTACTGCCTATGTACATACACAGACGGGCAACAAGCCCCAAGAGGCTTCTGCCCAGCCTCAGGGCACATGGTCTTGGGACCGCCAGTTTGTACTGTGGCTCTGGAGACAGGAAGCACATGTGGAATGGCTAGCTTGGAGGCAGCCAGGCCCTCGACCAGTTGGCGAGGCCTGCTGAAGAATAGAAGTATCCCAAAGGCCTGGGGCACGCAGAAATCCTCCAGGTCTCAACTTCAAACACATTTAGAAGCCAGACAGGACACCAAAAGTATGTGACTTCGAGGATATGACGACATGGCAAAGTAGGGTGTCGGCTGCCCTCAGCACACAGCGGTGACAGAAAGTACCTCATAGGAGGAGTCCATGAGTTCCAGGCCAGGGAAGATGTTCTTGATGACTTCACTGGCAGGGACCAAGGTCTTCATGGGTACTTTCTTGACCTCATCACAGAAGCCAACCAGAGCACAGATTTCCTTGGGTTGCTGAAGAAAACAGAGTCGCGGTCAGCCAGCCTGGGCCTGCTACCCTCCAACCCCCTTCCTGAGACACCAAGGTCAGGTGCTAAAGCCCTGGCATAAGGCTCCTCCCACTCAGGCTGAGGTTTCAGATTCAATCCAAAGGGCTCTGCTTAAAGACAAGAGCAGGGACACCATTCCATCTGGAGGAAGGGGCCTGTAGCCTCTGCTGCTCCAGTCAGGGCCACCATAAGATAGTCCTCTAGCACTTTTTGTGCCCCCAAGGATGGCTGGGCTACATAATTCTCCCAGCTCAGCTCTCTAGAGAGAAACCACAGGCCCATGATCTCACAGAAAAGCCCAATGTGTCAGAACTAAAACCACACGGACCCCCTTCACTGACAGCACCATTTAAAATGGTACATTAAGAGGAAGAAAGGCCAGCTTCCCCTAAAAGCCATATTCTGTGTTCACAAGAGCACACAGTACATGTGAGAGCCCAGGACCCAAGCTGATGAGGCATTTTCAGCCACAAGGGCTTCACGCAGATCCCCTCTCACCATCTAGACACCAAGCCACAGAGAACCAAGTGTGAATATTCTGACCATCCGTCACACTGCAAAAGCCAAGAGCAAGCCCCGTCCACAGACCCTGTGTCTTGTGTGAACCAACTGCACCCAGCACCCAGCTCTTTGCCCAGCATGGGAGCATGGATGCTGAGAGCTAGACCATGAGCATGGTCCACCCGTACAACTGGGGCTAAAAGAACGAAGGTCATGCCGGGTGCTGGTGGCGCACACCTTTAATCCCAGCACTTGGGAGGCAGGTGGATCTCTGTGAGTTCGAGACCAGCCTAGTCTACAGAGCGAGATCCAAGACAGGTTCCAAAACTGCACAGAGAAACCTTGTCTCGAAAAACCAAAAAAAAGAACTAAGGTCATGTGTCCTAAACTCCCTGTCTTTGACACATCTTAAAATTAGGAGATAAGGGTCAGAATGAGATTAAAGGTGCAAAAGGTTTTTTTTTTTTTTTTTTTTGGTTGGGGGGGGTATGTGCCAAGATTTAGGGGGTCCGTCTCTCTGAGGCAGCATAAATGAAAATTCAGGCATTTCGATTTAAGTCCTTTCCTGTGAGATTCAAATCTAGAACTCAAATCCTAGAGCCTGAAGGCAATATTCAGAACAGACTCAAAAGGGCAATGGCTCAGCTGGTACGGACTAAACATTGATTCCCACAGCATGCCATCTAGTGAGGCCCCATGACCCATTCCCTGAAGGGTAGACGTCACAGCTGAGAGACTATGTACAAGTCTCTCCACCCAGCAAGTCAGGCAACTAGTTTGCTCATGCAGAGGCATTTCTGGGATTAGGAAAACAGCACAAAGTCATGCAATGCCACCCACTGTGAAGGGCACGAGGTGTTTCTACCAGGGCCTGTGCCTTCACTGAAGGAAGCTAAGGTACCGCCATCATCACCCTGGCGACAGGCATGTGTGCTGGGGCTGACCTGAGTATAGGCTCTGCTAGCTTCACCCCCTTCTGGATCCCCAAAAAGGGGAAGGTAAGCCTCCATGGCCTGAAAGTGCTCAATCTCAGGGGAAGTGTGCCTAGTATGGGGGGACCCTTCGTCATACCTGTCAGATCTCACCATGCCAGACCAAAAAAAAAAAAAAGCAAAAACAAAAAAAATGAAAGGAGAGCCAACCACTAAAAGCAGCAGCCACTACCACAAGCAAAGTCTCATCACATACCTGATCCTGCTGGTGAACAAAAAAACAGGAAATCGGAGGGGAAAATAGGAGAGAGGAGAGGATACAACAGTTAAGAAAAATTAAAACAACAGTCAGGCAGTTACCCAGGCATAAAGACGTCACCAAGTTCAAGGACAACACCCTGACAGTAAGGGAAGGACAGGGCCTAGGAAGCTAGTCCAGCCCTGAAGGGACAGGCATGCTAGGCAGCTGGTGGAAACTGTCCTTGGAAAGGGCCTCTAGCCCTGGAGCTAATCACACCTGGCCTTTCTGAGGGCCACAGATAGCAAAGTCCCCAACCTCAGGCCAGACATCAGTCTGGAAGGTGGATATGCGGGCTTTGGTTAGGAATTCCAGCTTCAGTCATCCTAAGTGACAAACAGGGAGGGATGCAGAGACATGGCTAAAAGGAAGCTATCATTCCAAAGACAGTCCTACTTTACCCACAAAGGTCATAGAAATAGTCATATAAATTAGGATCTGTCCACGTTTTGGATTAATATGTAGCCGAATACAAGGAAGCTGGGCATCGTGGTGCACGCCTTTAATCCCAACATCTGGGAGGTAAACGCAGGCAGATCTCGGGCCAGCAAGAGCTACAAACTGAGACCATTATTTTTGGGGAAAAGGCAAATGAAACTATTTCCCCTAAAAATTTTTTTTTAATTTTATTTTTATTTATTTATTTTTTTTTTTTAGGGAAAAAGGCAAATTAAACTAAGATGGCACATAAAATGTTCTTCAAAACTCAAATGATTTGATATTTGATACATAGAACATTTTTAAAAAACTCTCCCCACACTATAATAAAATGACTCAAGTCACCAGGAAGGAAGCTTCTCACCAGGCCACTTCACATCAAAGGTTTATCTTTACCATGGAGGTCTTTACAAGCTGCCTTAGATGTTTTTATATGCAGGGCATGGGCAACGATCCTAAACAAACCACCAGAGGGACTGCCTGTGGAGCAGGTCAGTCCAGCAGCTGGGAGGTAACCATACACAAAGCAGGAAAGGGCCTACGTTCAAGCGTGACCAAGGACTCAGCAGTCTGTGAGAGCGGAGACAAGTGCATCCCACCTACTCAGCTCTGCCGGTTAGTACGGAGCCAACTCCTGCTCCCTGGGGTCTGAAAAGCCAGTGCTGACCAATAAGTCTAGCTGTCTCCAATGCCCCATGTTTCCATCTTTCACAGACAATGAACCTCCACCCCAATCCCCTAGACATCATCAGATGCCATTAGGAGCTGGGGAAGTGAGCAGCAACTATAGCTGACCCTACTTCAGAGCTCTGCAAGGCTGGATTCCTTCCCTCCTGACACAGAACACAGGCTACCCTTGGAATTCTCCCATCCTGGTTTAGCGGCAGGGCACGATACCCCTACAGATCCCAGCGTTCAGCCAGACACTAGCAATCTGATGGCCAGCTCACGCATGCACAGACTAACAAGCCCCAGGCGACCAGGACAGCTATGAGGGCAGTCCAGGATCGCATCAGCTAAGGAAGACTTTGCTGGCAGGAGGGTGGGCTGGGATCAGGAGTAGGGAGTTGACTTTGGCCTACAAGTGGAAAAAAAAGGAGGATCCTAAAGTATGGAGCTGTCAAGTGCAAACGCTAACCAGAAGCCCCTGGCCACCTACCATGTGCATCATCATCTGGACGGCCACCTGAGAGTACTGGTCCACGTAGTTCTTGCACTGTAGAGAGAAAGGTTCAGTTCATCACAACCCAAACAGCACCTCAACAGTGCTGACTGGTGACAGACAGGCCTATAATCCCAGCAACCAGAGACTGAGGTCAGCCTGAGCAACACAGAGAGATCTGCTCTTACCAGGAAAAAAGAAAAAAAAAAATCCCAGAACAGATCTAAGTGTCTCCTCAGATTTACTAAGATAATACAGCAATTCTGTATTAATTAGGTTATTCTACCCCCTATAAAAAAAATTTGTGGAGATGTTATAACAAAAGACCTTAGAGTCCTCGGTGTCTGACAATCTAAATGCCCCAAGGCCACAGAGCCACCATGATTAGCAATCTAGAGAATGTAGCCGCAAAACACTGTTAAGAACCTTCCAAGGCCATTCACACGCTCTCAGGATACTAAGTGGGTCCTGAGGCCACAGAACCAAATATCCTGCAAGCTGCTATTAGGTCCACTGGGGGGGGGGGGGGCACGACTCATTCACAGACCACAGCCATGCTTTTAAAAACAGGTTCTAGGGAGCTGGAGAGATGGCTCAGTGGTTAAGAGCAGTGGCTCTTCCAGAGGTCCTGAGTTCAATTTCCAGCAACCACATGGTGGCTCACACCATCTATGAGATCTGGTGCCCTCTTCTGGCCTGCAGACAAACATGCAGACAGAACACTGTATGCATGATAAATAAAATAAATCTTTAAACAACAAACAAACAAAAAAGGTTCCCCAGCACTCAGGAGGCAGAGCCAGGCGGATCTCTATGAGTTCAAGGCCAGCCTGGGCTACAGAGTGAGATCCAGGACAGGCTCCAAAGCTTCACAGAGAAACCCCGTCTCGGAAAAAAAAAAAAAAAAAAAAAAAACAGGTTCTAGGGCAGGCAAGACGATTCTGTGGGTAAAGGCAAGGTCACGAAGCCTGATGAGTTCTATCCCTGAGGACCCACAACCAATTCCCACAGGTTGTCCTCTGACAGCCGTACGTGTGCTGTGACACACACACACACACACACACACACACACACACACACACACTCACACTCACAAATCAGCTACTTTGCAAAGTAATAAAAAGTAAAATAGGGGCTGGAGAGATGGCTCAGAGGTTAAGAGCACCGACTGCTCTTCCAGAGGTCCTGAGTTCAATTCCAATGGTGACTCACAGCCATCTATAATGAGATCTGGCACCCTCTTCTGTGTACATAATAAATAAATAAATAAATCTTAAAAAAAAAAAAAGAAAAAGAAAAAAAGGGCTGGAGAGATGGCTCAGCAGTTAAGAGCACTGGCTGCTCTTCCAGAGGTCCTGAGTTCAATTCCCAGCAACCACATGGTGGCTCACAATCATCTGTAATGAGATCTGGCGCCCTCTTCTGGCCTGCAGGCACACGTGCAGATAGAACACTGTATACATAATAAATAAATCTTTAAAAAAAAAAAAAAGGTAAAACAGTTCTAGTGTTTCTAATATATGGTGACAGGAATGGAGAAAAAAACAACAAACAAAAACAGCTTTACCCAAGTTTTCTTCCGGTGCCAACTCACTAACCAAAATATATGTATAGTACAGCCCACTAAAAGCAGCCAGGGAAAGAGAAACTCCGAAGAGAAACACCTCTTCCTCAGAGCCAGTGGCGTGGTCACTGCTTGCTCCCACCTTAGCCCAGACAGAACACATCCAAAGTGGGGGGGCCGGAGGCTCACCATGTCAGCCATGCCCGGCCCCAGGCGGTCACACTCCTCCTTGACGTGCTCCACGAAGCCCTGGACAAAGGTGGAGTTGGTCCTCACAGCGGTCTGGATGTCAGTCACCATCTTCACACAGTCCTGGCACACATCGTCGTTCACCTACAGGGAGAACAGCAGCAAGCTCCGGGGAGATGTCACAGCTCACCCGGGGCCACGGTACCGCAGGTGACTAGCTACCAGCGCTCCTGGGAGCCAGGCTTTTAACCTCGGGGCCATTCATTCCGCTAACAGGACTACACGGGGCTGGCGGTGAGGCGTGGCCTGAAGTGAGAGGGGTAGGCATCTTTGCATATTTAAAGTATCCCATTCTTTAAAAACTACAGTCGAGGGACAGAATGGAGAAGTTCTGTTCGGCACTCTGTGACACGTTCCCACTGCGCTCACCCCGACTCCACCCGCCTTCAGCTAACCTTGGATTGTGGCTGGCTGCGGGGGCGATCCTGAGGGTACAGCAGGAGAGGGACATTGGCCATGAAGGGGGCAACCACACTGGCCATGTCCACCTCCGGGATCTTGTTGGACTCAAGTTGTTTCTGGTGGTTTTGCTCAGCCAAGTGCTTCTGAAGAGACTGGCACAGGTTGAGTGCAGAGCACACTTCTCCGGGGTTGCTCTGGAATGGAGAAGAGACAGCTGAAGGGCCTCCCCACGGGGCAAGAGAACCCTTTTGTCCTCCAGCCGGTTCCTCCCCTGTGTCCATCAAAAAGAACACTGCACTACGCAGTGTACCCGGGACAAACAGGAAAGTTACAACAAAGTACCTAACCTGCAGAGGTCTCCCAGCCCCGAAATGTCACTGCTGCTCACTATTGGCTCTTCCTTAAAGGAAGATGAGCCACTCAGTAGAGAGGAAGGGTCAGGTCAGCCACTGAGTCACGGCCACGGTCCACTCACAAGCTGCAAGCTAACACTGCCCATTGGTTTCAAACAAACACCTTCCATGTGGCTCACAAATTCTCATCTCTCACTATGACTCATACTCATGACCACCTCAGGAACATCTCCAGTTTACACCCAATTCTACCCCATTCAACCTGCTCCCTTGCATGGCCATTTTAGCAAAAAAAAGATTCCACTACCAACTCCCCCAGAGACCCAGAAGATGTCCCCAGCCCTTCAGGCTCCTGTATTCCCCCTCCATGAGTAAGGCCAGTCTATTCATTCTTCAAAACACAATGTGTATCTGTCCATCTCCACTGTCCCCACCACACCTCCAGCAATACTGTAGTGTCCTTCCTGGGTGTCTCGCCATGGGACACAGAAGTCTCTGTGTCACATGCCCACCTTCCCCACAAAACCTTGGTTCCATCTCTGGCACTCTTAGCCCCAGTGGCTGGCTTCTTCAGCACCTCTCCTTCCTGAAGGCCTTACAAATTCCACAAAACTAGCTCCTGGTTCACGGCTGACCCCTAGCTTCTGGCACCCAGTGTGGGCACAGTACCCACGTGCTGTGACAAGGGAGCATCTTAGCAGCCTTTCCCACACTACATCCCCAGGAAGATTCCTCAACTCCTCACGCACAGAGATGAAGCCATGTGCTAGCTCTAGACCAGAGGCCTGACGGAGTTACTGATTTCTAGCTGTCAACAAGATGCAGGAGCCCAAGGCACTCCGGCCCCAGCGAAGCAGACAGGCAAGCCACCATGTCACAACTGCACCAGGCATGCAAGGGGCCCTGGGAAGAGCCGCAGGAGAAACGCAAAGCCAGGAACACACTTCCCTTGCCAGCCCCTTGGCTCTGGGCCCCGCCCCCAGCACCTACCATCTCCCCCTTAATCATGTCCAGGATGACAGGCAGGTAAGAATCCACCACCTCCTTGCACGAGTTCGACAGGCTGGAGTCGTGAATCCACTCACAGGTCTTCTCCAGGTAACGAAGGATCTCCTCCTGCAAGGGGACACAGCACAGGGCAAAAGGTCCTTCATCGGTGACTCCGGCCACGATCAAGAAGGCCTGAGTTTGGGTCCTCAGCACCCAGACACATAAAAGCCAGGGTGGGCAAAGCACACCTCAAACCCCAGTGCCGGCGGGGGAGGCAGGGAATGTGTACGTGTATGGAAACAGGCCAGGGAACGTGTATGGAAACAGGAAGATCCCAAGGGGTAGCTGCCCAGAGAGGCTAGCTGAAATGACAAGGCCGTGTTTAGTGAATTAAATGAAGAGAGACAGAGGCAGACACCCAAAGTCACCCTCAGCCTCCATATGTCCACACACAGAGGAGCAGACCCACATATCACATGTACACACACAAAAATGGCGGTGTTATGGCTGGGTGTGGTGGTACAGTCCTACAATTCCAGCACTCAGACAGCTAAGGCAAGCCTGGGCTACCTATTAAGACTCTGAGTTAACAAAACAGGTCGTACTGTAGCCTTTAATCCCCCACCACCCCCCTGGGAAGCAGAGACAGGCATCTCTTAGTTTGAGGGCAGCCTGCTCTACATAGAGTTCTCTGCATAGCGACACCCTACCTCCCCAAAAAAAGGAGGCAAGATGGCTCGAGCAACTGCTGTTCTTGAGAAGACCTGGGTTCAGTTCTCAGCACCCACAGGTGGCTCACAACCACCTGCAGCTCCAATTCAGGGGATCCTATGCCTTCTTTTGACCTGTGAGCACTGGGCACACAGATGTACAAATATACACATGCAGGCAAAACACCCATCCACATAGAAGAAACATAAATTTTAAAAATCTTTTTTAAGTCTTTTTATTTATTTATTTTTAATTTATTTTTTAATTACACTCATGATATTCATTCATGTAAGATTTTAAAGATAATTAAAACCCTTGAAAATTAAAAATAAAATCTTTAAGAAGAAAACAAACCCACTCTGTCAGGTTTAGCACGTCCTGTAAGGCCCGGCATGTCAGTGTTTGCCAGTTCTGGACCAACACCACCACTCCTCTCTGGAGCCCAGAGCCACAGGTGTCCTAAGACACCCAGCCTCCAGCCGCAGCCCACACCCCGCTCCCTCCACGGTAGCTCACCTGGGTGGCATTGTTCTTCAGCAAGTTCCCAGCTTCAGTGACAACAGTTTTGCATATGTCACACGGAAGGGATTTCTAAGAGGAAAAGAACATGACAGAGAAAGTTCTGTACGTCTGGACACTTCGCACAGCGAACCCCCAAGGAGCTGTCCCCTAATCGCCACCGAGCTACCGATCCAGAAGACTGCACGGCCCTCACTCGGTGCACACAAAACTTGCTAAGAGGAAGCAATACTCAAAACAGGACTGAAAGCAAATGAGAAGAAGCCAGATGAAATCCTGGCCACAAGACAACGATTTTCCACCAAGGACTGGGTAATGTTTAATCAAGTTTTCTTCTCTTGCTAAAAGTACAAGTTCAGAACCCAAACTCCACTAAGTCACACTCAGCCTGTACATCCCACTGGTGTGACCCAGCACAAGCCAGTAGCAGCCCCATCGTTCTGTGCTTGGTCCCTGAGGGCTGGTACAGAGTAGGATGCATGGGAAGTCTGCCCAGCTCCGTTCATTCCTCAGAGCCCCACATTAACATGTTCCATTCATCAACACTGACATGAAGGCGGTCATCTTCGCCAGCGCAGTTACAACTGGAAACAAAATGGCACAGCTACCACCGGGGCTCAGTGTTCCGCCCAGTTGGGGGATGAGGGAAGGTGAGCCAATGGAGTCTGAGCTTTCCTGGGATGAATGGCGAAGGCAGGGTATGCCTGTGTGCCTGCATCTCAACCCACCAGCCCCTAACCTGGGGAGCAGGATAGACACTGAAGGGGAAGGCCCACAAGGGAATGTGGGACCACCAAAAGACGGGGTACCTATAGGACAGGACTCTGAGTCCCCGCTTCTGAAGTAAGCTGGACACAAGCAGGGGCAGGTCCTGTCTGTCACAGGATCCCCAAGGAGATCAGGACCAAGCATTCCACAGACACTGGGAGGCTGCAGAGGGAGGGCAGCGTGGGGCTGGCACTCACCGCTGTGGGCTTGCTCCACACCATCTGCTGGCAGTGTTTCAAAGCCCCGCAATCCACCGCCGTCTTCAGGTCTCTGCACAGCACGCCTGAGCCCCCAGCACATATCTTCGGGTCTTGGACGGGGGTGGTCAGAGCTGAAAGGAGAACCAGCGTTGAGAAGGGGCCCCTTTCCAACAAGCCCAGTACATAAGTCTGCAGCCCTAAGGACTAGCCCTGCCTGCCGGCTGAGCGGTCACTTGGCCCTTGCCAGCCCATGAAACGCTAACTGCGTCACAGAAATGGCTGGCCAGGTAAAGAACCTGTCCCAAGTCATGAGACTGACAGGACACCTTTGTCCTGTTTAGCTATTATAAACAGTATCAGGTTTCTGAATCCTCAAAATCTGATTATAGCAATCCCAGCACTCAGGAGGCTGAGGCAGGGGATGGTGAGTCTGGGGCCAGCCTGGGCTATACAATCAGATGCGATCTCAAAACAAAAAACAAACAACCTACCCACCCAGAGATTTTTATCAGACACAGAGGAAGATGGGATAGCATGAGGAGCAACTTCTGATGAAAATAGGAGACACTTGGCCCAAGTCACACAAGAAAACCCCACAGGCCTCAGTCACACTGCTTCACCTTGAACACCCAGTAAGTCACCCTGCCTGCATCCTACAGACATGTGGCCCACACACAGATCCCTGAGCAGGCTCTTCCTAAGACTAAGGGATGAATGGCATGCTCCGTTATTGCGTCCACAAGCTCCACGAGGGTTCCCTAACAGTTGGAGCAAGCTCACCTGACAGCCTGCACCTCTTCAGATATCATCACACAAACCATGATGTGCTGCCACACTCCTGCCTCCCCTGCTAACACACACACACACACACACACACACACACACACACACACACACACACACAAATTACACACGCATCTCATTTCCAAACTCAATACCCAGAGGCCAAGCCAGGCTGAAAACAGGTGGTGAGGGTCATAAGGCAAAGGATTTCTAGGAGCTAAGTAAGCTATACACACTGCCTGAGGCCTGCCCTGGGTTCCAGGCCAGCCTGGGCTACAGGAAAACAATGTATGTTCCCAGACAAAAAGCACATTGCTTGGTACTACCCCGGTGAGGAATGAAAGGTACCAAATGGGTCTCTGGTTAAAGGACCGCACAGTGGCAGGCACACGGGGAACCAGAAGCTGGCAAGCTCAAAGACTAGCAGCACACCAGGAAGGCAGAGACAGCTGACCGCTAGCATTGCCTATTTCCCATCTTCACCAGGGACTTGCTATAGTGACCAAAATCCACCAGGCTTCTGGAAACCTCACTTGCTATCACAAGCTCAAGCCACAGGCAGACCCTGTGGTTGTCTTGCCCTCTAGGAACTTGACACAGAAACCACGCTCAGTCATGACGCTGTTTGTTTTGGCCAGGAAACTGAGGTCTGAAAGTACCTGACACACACGCATCCAGGTAACAAACAGCATCTTATTTGATCCCCCAGCACCCTCTCTAACGACCTGTCCCTAAAAGAGGGGTCCACTCTTTGGGCTAGAGATCTGAGGCCACGGGACAAGCAGGCTCACATCTGCGCTTTAACCACAAAACCTAAGGTTGCAGAAGTGAAAAAAAGGGGGGAGACACAGATGGCAGAGCACCCCACTGGAAAGCTAAGTAAGAAAACTGAGGCACTGCGGCATGCCTGCAAACCCCACACTAGGGAGATGGAGAGAGAATGGTCTACCTGAACTGAGACTCTTGTCTCAAAGAGAGAAAACAATGGGGAAGGGGGGCTGGCTCAGGGGGGTAAAGGTGGATCAGCAAGCCTGAGGATCCAGGCTGGATTCCCAGGACCCACGGTGGCAGGAAGCAGGGAAAGTATCTGAGACACACATGGTGGCTTTCAAACAGGAGAGGGACCTGTCCTGCCTATGGCAGGGAACTGTTTCTAGACCCCAGAGCACTAAGCAACTAAATCGGAGGGCCATCCTTAACACAACAGGAACACACAGGGAAGGGCTGGGCTGCCGCTTCTTAGGCGGTGACATCCAGCCCGGAGGTATTTATCAACAACCAGTGTAGTAATTACCCAGGGCTGGAGAGATGGCTCGGCGGTTAAGACTGCATTCTGCTCTTGCAGAGGACCTGAATTAATACCTGTAACTCCAGCTCCAGGAAGATCTCACTCTTCTGGCCTCTGTGGGCACCCATACTCATGTACACACACACACACACACACACACACACACACACACACACACACACACACTCAAAAACAAAACTAAATCTTTATTCAAAAAATCACCCCAAACCACTTTCTGGCCAGTCATTTCCCAAAATACGTTCGCAGGCAATGTTTTGGCCTTTCCCACACCCTGTCCTTAAAACCAACTTCCTTCTGAGGTGGCTGGTTAGCTACCTCTAAGAAAGTTCTTAGAATGTTTGCCTGAGCTCCTAGCGGGTCCTGGCTCAACCTGACCTTATTCATGTCCTTACAGATGTCAACAGCACTCAGCACGCACAAGTTAAACCACACTTCAAGTCAAGGGCCTGACACCAGAGTCAAAGCCCTGGCTGCAAAAGTTCTCCCTGGGGGAAGGAAGAGGGGGGGCTGTTGTCTTTCCTTCACCCCTTTAGTCTGCTGAGATAAGGTCTCTATATATGTAGCTCAGGCTGGCCTCAAACTCAGATCCTCCTGCCTCAGCCTCCCTAGTGCTGAGATGAAGAAGTATGTCCACCATACCTGGCTTCAGCCTTAATCCCAGCACTTGTGAGGCTAACGAAGGCCTCTGTGAGTTCAAGGCCAGCTTGATCCAAACACCCAGTTAGTTCCGGGCCAACCAGGACTGGCACGTGAAACCCTTTCTCAGTAACAATGGTCACACAAGCCTGTAATCCCAGCACTGGGAAGACTGAGGAAGAAGGACTGCTATAAACTAGGGCTAGCCCGGGGCTTCGGTGAATACAAAGCCAGTCTGGTGTTCATAGAAAACCTTGTCTCAGAGAGGCAAAACCGAGGCTGGGGGTGGTGGTGATACACAGCTTTAATCCTGGCACACGGATGCAATGGCAGGTGGTTCTCCGGCTAGCCAGGGCTAGAATGAGACCCTGTCTCAAACAAAACAAAACAAAACAAAATGGCTAAAAAGGTTGATACAGCTCAATGGCAAAGAGAGCACTTACTTGCCTAGCCCATGTGGGAACCAGGCTCAATGAAATAACCTAAAATAAAACTAGATATCAGCAGAATTATATGGTATTAAGAATGACTGACGGGAGTCCGGCTTTGGGTTTCACAGCGGCCCCAGATGCTAGAGACAAAACACTCCCAGAGAGCTGGTGGGATGGCTCAGCAGGGAAAGGTGCTTACTGCCAAGCTTGATGGCCTAAGTTTGATTCCCCGGACCCACATGACTCTCACAACTTGCACACTGTGCCATGTGTGTCTACACGTGTACAAATAAGTAAATATGTGTGTGTGTGTGTGTGGTTTTTTTTTTTTTTTTGCTTCTCAATAACTGCTATTACTTTTTTTATTTATTATGCATACAGTGTTCTTCCTGCCACCCTGCAGGCCAGAAGAGGACACCAGATTTCATTACAGATGGTTATGTGTGTGTGTGTTTTTAAGAAACACTCAGAAGTCAGGTGTAGTGGTTTATACCTAAAAGCCCAGCATTTGGGAGGCTGAGGCAGGGGGATTATGGAAGCCAGCAGGTACTTAACAAGAGTGTGTCTCCAGAACAAAATGAATCAAGATGACTCCATGGGTAAGATATGCGTGCTGCCAAGCTTGGCAACCCGAGTCAGATCCCCGGAACCTGTATGATAGGAGAGAACCCCCCACAAGTTGACCTCTGACCTCCACACTCACACCACGGCACATGTACACCTACCACCCTCCACCCACACATACACAAATAAAACAGAAGGCTGAGAGGCAAAGGATTGCTCACAGAGCCCTGTGTGGTCTGGGCACTCTTGAGACATCTTGAAGGATTTAAAGCTTCAGACTAAGACTCCTTAGGCCTATCACATCCCCTGAGTAACATTTAATTAGACGTGGCACAGAACATGACCTGTCTCCCAACCTAGCTCGGCCACTTCCTGTGCAAACAGCCTTAAGCAAGCCACTGCTCTTCCAAGCTTGTGTGTGCGCCGCTAAACTGAAGCTTCTGATGTCAGGGGACCGACTGTGAAGAGTTAAGATGATCTAATCATACACCAACACCTCAATGCCTGAGCTCACCACAACCACCACCCCTTCATCTCACAGGGACTGGAGGGGCCTTGCTTGCTTCTAGTCATGTGCCCTGGAGATCTTCGAGGGATCTGCAAGCATTACCCGACACACCTATAAGACATGTGCTGTCACACAACACAGTGAGTGCCGCGGTCATCAGCTGCAGCCGGGACAGCAGCAGGATCTCCCGGTGACCCACTCTCCTGATCAGAACAGAGGGCGCACACCAGCTGGACCGAAGCTGCTCTCTCGGCCCATTGGACATTTATTTTATTAGGGACATGGGAGAGCAGAGACCTGGACAGCTATAGGCCAACAGACTCGGAGGCTGTTAGTCACTGACCCCAAGGCCCAGGAGTCACGCAAAGGGAGTGAGCCCCGGGACATCTGCCTGGTTTCTCTAGGGGCAAACCAAGTCCTGCACAAGTCGGAACAAGGGGGCCCAGCACGGAGCAAACACCACAGTTGCAATGCATTGTGACCCGTAACACTGGGCAGCAGCTACCAGCTAATGACCTTCCAAGGAACTCCCCACACCAGACTCACTCTTCAGAACATACCTAGAACTTACTCTTTATTTTGTGCACGTGTGTGCATGTCACAAGTGTGCACGCATGTATGCGTGGAGCTCAATCTTAAGTGTCATTCCTCAGGAGCATCTACCTTGGTTTTTTTTGACACAGGGTCTCTCACTAGGACCTGGGGCTCACATATTACATCACCACAACTGACAGAAAGCCCCAGGATCCACCTGTCTCTGCCGCCCCAGTGCTGGAACTAAACACCACTGTGTGGGGCTTGTGGAAGCTAGCTAGGGATCAAACTCGGGTCCTCACGCTTGCTGAGCCCTCATCCCAGTCCATTGCATACATATAGAAACACTTACCTACTTCTACACAAGCTGCTCCTTTTCGTGAAGGGCAAGGACGACAGCTGAGGCCAACCAGGACTGAATGCCCAGCCTGGCTGTATACTAACATATACTAACATAACTGTATAATAATAACCGATAACTGGCTCATATCTGCACGAATAGGAACCATCTATGGACCTCTGTGAAGATGAAATTAGGAAGCACACGGGGTCTCTGGTACCTGGGAAATTCTGAGGTCCATGTGGCCAAGTATAAACCATGGCAGGGAGAGGCATGTGGCAGACACCAAGGGGAGAGAAGCCCAGGTTCTAGTATTTACATTGCAGCATGAAACCATTTTTCCTCAGGTTACTTCTAAAATCAGAATAGCCCTTACAACTAGTTAAACAGTCACTATTCTGGACAGAAGAGAAACCATTCCCCCACATGCATCCCCGTCTCTCACACAGACACCAGGATGAAAAGACTACACTTTGCCATCTCCTCTGCATCAGGTCTGTTCATGAGAGGCCATTACATCTTCCATGAAACTTAGATGCACTGGCTAGCACCTCACCAGCCATCTTGGACCATGAAGGGCCAAGGCCTGAAGGATGCAAAACGTGAAGCTGAGAGAGCCTGTCTGGGAGGTCTTCTAGAGGAGAGTCAAAGCTAGCCCACCAGGCTCCTGGGTGCTGTGTTAGACAGTTCTCAGACTTCAGCACTTCTAATTCGAGGTCTCTGTTTTTCGCAGTCAAAGCTAAACCCTACGGATGCACACGCCTAATCAACGCTATGTTTACCAGAACATCTCCAAACAAGTCTTCATCATTTATGAGGCTTGCCTCCACTGAGGGCATGGCAAGTCACGGATGCAATGCCACCACCTTGCCTGGAACATGCACCTACCCGCTATGCCATGGATAGCCTCTATAACTGGACCATCCTCGTGCTCTTCCTTTTAACCATTTTGTGTAACCTTTGCTAACACCATTTAAATCTGGTTACCAAAAGAGTAAGAGGAAAATGCTCAGGCTCCCTGAGCAACTGCATTCCACAGCTTACTGCATCTGCTGCCTGGGGAATGCATCACCATGGCCACAGCCACGTTGCTTAGAAACAGAGAGGCAGTGTTACCCTCGCTCCCCCAGACACTTCTCAGGGAAACGGATACAGGGCAGCGCCTGTCTCTCCACTCAGCTGGGTCCCCGAGGCCTTCACTGGCATGACGTACTTGCCTCCTTACAGAGTCCTGCTTACAGAACTTGAACTGAGTTCATCCTGGCTCTGTGAGACTTCAACTCCAAAGAAAAGGATTCTGATAAGGTTCTTCCTGCAAATGGGTCACACATCAGATGATGAGATAAACTTCCAGATACTTAGATAAGACTGGTGCAATATGCCCTGGCCATGAGCAACACACCCTGTCCTAAAGCACAGCTCAGGCTCCAACCAGGTGAGAAGGTACAGGCAAGGCCAGAGGCACAGCGGCATGGTTCTAGAACCTCAGGAGAGCTGGTCGTTCATGGCAATGCTCCACTGCTGGTCCAGCAAGTGTCAGGTTGGGAAACAGACTCAGTCAGCCAGCCTCACTCAACAGCATGGACCTGCACACTGGGCCATGCAGCCCTGGCAACTGGCATCACTGGAGATGACTGACCAGGCACACCCTGCCAACGGGAAAATGCTGATCTGAACTTGACGTGTGTAGCTGCTCAGAGCGAAGGTCTCAGACACAAGCGTGCCGCAGCCTACAAAGTCACTCTGGCTCCCTTTAATGGAAACCTAACATTTCAACCCTCCTCTGGTGACTCTGGTTGAGGCGGGCTGCTAGAACAGCCCAGCATTCAGGCTGACTGCTCAGCTCTCCCACTGCTCTCATGAGGACTAAGTCAACTTGCCTTAAGTAAAAAGCTACCTCGGGAAGGACTGGCTATTCTCCTCGGGAAGGACTGGCTATTCTCCTCGGGAAGGACTGGCTATTCTGGCTGCAGCCCATCAGCTGCTGAAGGTGCAGTCTTAAACAACAGGTCCCAGAGACCCCAAAGAGGGGTAAAAGGAGTACCACAAGCTTCTCACATCAATTCTTCTTTCCAGAAGTATCTGATATGAGGCCCAACAAACCAAACACAGAGGCAGCTGTGTGTTAAAACAACACCAGCCAGGTGTCGAGAGGTTTGGGGAGGAGGAGAGCGGGGCCCAGTGGTTAAGCACTGGCCTAGCATGCACAAGCCCTGGGTTCCATGCCCAGAAACGCACACAGTCGCGCGTGCACATGCTCACACTGACACCAACAATCCACAGGAGCGAAAGCTCTCTGGAGTCTGCAGTAACTTCTGCACAAGTTCGTCCCGAGGGAAAAACTTGTCTCCTCCCTGGGGTTTGTCACTAGTTTTTCCGTTATTAGCGTGCACAATGACAGACAGGTGTCACGCCCACAGTCTCATACAGGCCTGCAGTCTGCCCACAGAGGTCTCCCTGCACTGCCCACTCAAATCAAACCCTGAGAACTAGAGAGAACCACCAAGTTCTGCAAGTGGGGGGGGAACAAAACCACTTCCCCAAATTACAGCTGGTTCCCTTTTCAGATTCACCTCGCTTCCTGGGTCCTACAACCTACAGAAAAATCATCTCCCACAGGCATTGGAGGGGGTGTCCCTCCAGACCGACCACAAACTACTGTGAAATCTAGTATTTCACCAGAGCCCAAAGAGTCACCCTGGATTTTGTCAACTCCCAGACACAATGTCTTCATGCTAACGTCAGTCAGAACATAAAATGCTTCATTTAATCCTGACAAAGATTGGCTGCCACCCAGCATGAGGACGCAGGCCTGTAATCCCAGCTATTCAGGAGGCTGAGGCAAGAAGGTCACAAATCAAGGCCTGCGAAGCTACAGGGCTAGGAGTTCAAAGCCAGCCCACGACACTGTCTCAAAATAAGAGAGCTGGGAACTGGGCGGTGGTGGAGCATGCCTTTAATCCCAGCACTCGGGAGGCAGAGC
>CABHPR010126851.1:16698-32082 GCA_902168415.1 Peromyscus melanophrys | reverse complement strand
ACACACACACACACACACACACACACACACACACACACACACACACATATATATACACATATGTAAATATAAAATACTAGGCACATACTCTAAAGGTGTGGGTATGAGGGAGAGGGAGGTGAAGGGAGGGAATGGGAGGCAAAAAGGAAGGGGAATATATGGTCAGGATGTAATATATGATAAAACAATAAAAAAGAAAAAAATGTAGTCAATATTCATATATGAAAAGTTTATTTTCACTTCCAGAAGGCAAAAATGGACATAGAAACAGAATTCTCTCAGAAAGAAGGAAATGTTAAACTCTTTCTGTCACTCTCAGAGTGCTAAGTTTTGTGATTCCAATACAGTAAAATAAAAAGATTTGTAAGAAATAAAGGGAAAATTCTTATGATGATAGAAGATTAGTTAACAGTTTTTCCACAATTGTGCATGTGAGGCTGTTACTTAGTCTTCTAAACTGATCTTTTACTGAAACCTAAGGATCATACCTGGCTAAGACAGCAAAATCTGACCACGGGTCAACACCAGGCTTTTGAAAATTGCCTTTTCTTATTCTGCGAGGGTCTAACATTTATATGTGTTCCTTGGAGGAAGACTGGAGGGAGAAAATTGCACTTAAGGACTAACACAGAATACTGTGGAGATGAAGATGCTGGTACCAAATATACATGTTTATGGTAAATGTTAAAGATTTGATGCTTAGAATGAAAATTGCGTCTTTTCTGGTAAGCACAAGATTAACTACATAGGATAATTTTACATGAAAACTGAGAGGGGAAACTATATTTAACTTAAATAACATAATAATATAACTTCTTAAATGCATGAGTAACTTTATTTTCTCTACCACCTCTTTCAATATGTTTCTATGGATCCTACCTTAATCATCATTAATTCTCATAGGCAGTAATTATATCTAAAATAATTTATTAGTAAATGTAAACAATGTACTATTCCAGGGCCGTAACACATACAGATGATATATACATAATTAAAAATAAAGAGACTTTGTCTTTAAATTCTGTAAAGCAACAGGAATGAAAATTATAACTATGCTACAGGACAGTAACCTATTAATTATGTCCCATAAAAGCAATATATCTGTACTAATTAATTATACTTGAAGTAAAAACTATAGCTTAATTAAATGAGCCATTCTTAATAAATGAAACCTTAAAATAATTGGAATCTTCTTTCTAGAGGCAGTAACAATTATTGCCATTAGAAAGGAAATAAAGCACAGACATGAGGCAGGATTGAATTGTTGTTGACATCGAGCCTGGGATTACCTAAGGCAGCAGGTCTCAGAGTTTTCTGCAAAGAGCCAATTACTAACTGTTTTGCTCAGCGGTCATATGATTTTCCTCACAGTTACTTATTCTTTCCACTGCAGTGCAGAAGGGACAGAGCAAACCTGAGAAAAGAAATAGGTCTCTATACTCATGACACTTTCATCTATCTTCAAGAATTCTGGGTCCTGATTAGACACCCACTTTATAGTTGGATGGATGTTAATGTGAGATTAACTAATTACATTAATCTTCTATGTTTCCATGATATTTAGTCTCCCACCCTCATCATTATAGCATTATGATTAAAGTTCTAAATCCATTTATCATATACAATGTTGCAGCAAACCCTGGCCATCTGAATTGAGGATACTGTGCAGATTTGGAGGTGAAATAATCATCATGTAATCATGTGTTTGAACACTTAGGGCCCAGCTGATAGTGTTTGAGGTTATGAAACTTTTAGGAGGTAGAGCCTTGCTTTGGAAGCCATGTGAATGGGCATGTGATTTGATGATCTATACCCCTAATCTACTCCCAGATCACTTTATGTTTCCTGTTGTGCCAACAAAAGAAATGAGATCAGTTAGATTCCTGCCCCTGATATAAACCACTCTCCTATGTTATAGACTCCCACCTCTAGAACCATAAGCCAAAATAAATGTTATCCTTCAGGTTGCTTCTGCTCATGGTGTTTTCTCACAGCAACAGAAAAGTATCCAATACAGATAATCCTCCCCCTCATCCTTTAAATTTTCTATTTTGAGATATCAAAATATATATCTCATTAGTTAAAGTTGTCTGTTTACATATATTGTTATTATACACAGTTATACACACATAACTGTGACCACATACATGACAAAACAAATACATGTAGATAAATAATGTACAGTAAAATTTCTTTCCTTAATGTAAACCCATAAATTATTGTATCTCTTTGCAATGCAAATATCAGAAGGACATCACAGAAAATTTCAACATCTCTAAAATGTATACCTCCTATAAATGAATTTCATGTTGTTCTTTTTCTCCAATATTTATTGATTATACTGTTCACTCTGTTATTGAGAAAACCTGTGCTGTCTTCTCCATGTATTTCTCATTAAAGTCAATTATTTTCATTCAAGATGAATACCTACTCATGGAAAACCAATTAAAACTAATCCATATTATGATGAATCCATGTTAGAACTTTTGTTCACCATAAAGTAAATCTCACAATTATAATCCAATATTCAGATATGACTATTGCAGGATCTACACTGCTAGTATTCAGTTCCTCCTTAATTTTTTTAATTTTGTCTGAATTATTATTAATATTATCTTTAAATATTTTAATATTTTATTTTCATGTATGTTTACATGTGTATGTGTGAGTGCACACCTTCCATGGTGTGCATGTAGAGATCAGAGAATAACTTTAAAATATTTGTTTCCTCTTTCATGTGGATTGAAGGCATGAAATGCAGGTCATCATGCTTCATGGCAAATTCCTTTACCTGCTGAAACATCCTTCTGGGCCATTATTAATTATTATTATTATTAAGTATTATTGTTTTCACACTAATATATTTTATAAATCATGTTAGAGCAATATACGGTTTTCCTATTTCACATGTCCCATAATTATTTTTCTCCTCAATAGAGAAAATTTTCTAAAAATTTGTGTTGCTTGTAGAAGCAACAGAGACTGGGTATTAATGGCGACCTGGACACTGGCCTCAAATGATTACCAAAAAATAGTCTTAGAACTTTGAAAATATTCTATATTTAAATATTTCAATAATCCAGAGGCAAGAATTACACATTTGAGATTTCTGGCTCAAATTATCCTGTGTAATCTAGATGAGCTCAGTAGTAAGTAGTGTATGTTTAAGAGGAGGGTAGAGAGGTTTGGCAACGTGCAGAACTATATGGATGAGATTTAAATTTGATGTGTTCCTGACTTATGAACAGAGGAAGAGGCTTGGAAATGCATTTTCAGAAGCCACAATTCTATAATATTTAACACATTGAGGATCCATAGCCATGATGACTGTGGGTCTAAACCCTGTGTAGGTGATGCAGATGTTTGTACTGTGGAATGTAAGAGACTAATTATACTGCTAGAATTAAGAGCAAGAAGAGATAATTTGGAAATTCTTCACTGTTAAAGTCAGGTACCAACAAATCCCTTGAAATAATTGTTGTTTGTTCTAAGAATTAATAGACACCTACTAACAATTATTCCTTGTTTTATAATAGTTTTATTACTTATCATTTTAATTATTACATTAATTTCTATATTTATGTGTGTGCCTCTGTTTGTATAAAAATATGTGTACATGTCCTGTGTCTCTTCATTATGAACAGTTTTATATGTAGTTAATAAGACAAAGTCACCCTTACAATGTGGGAAACATCTGGAAGGTCCCACTCTTCATGAGACCTACAATTTCATATGTACTGAGGATTCTCTAATTGTCCTCTGTCAGCATACATGTAATGATTCCCCTGCATGCTCTTTGCTCTTACCTGCAATAGCTGTAAGCCCAGCTCAACTCTCCAACTGGTTGTGTTTTCTTTCTGCTGGATTTCAGGAAGTCTAGCCCATTATAGGTAGAGTTGCTCCCTTGGAGGATACCTGAATGAACGTATATGACATCTTTCTCTGTGTTGACTGCTTCTTAGAACTTTCTCTATTGAGTTCTATGCACAGTGGATGCCAGGGTCTGACTTTTCTTGTTCAACCTAGGAACATTTCTTTCTTGCTTCATTCACATCAAAAATGGGGGGGGGGGAGTTATAATTACAAAATAAAAAAAATGTTGGTAAATATACTTTATCTTGTGTGATTTTTCCTTAATAACAAAGCCCCAAGCTGTGTCCAGATTGTGTGTTTTCCACTTGGTGTGTCTCCTGAGTTTTATAGCTCTCTAGTGTGATTTTACCTCTACATTCTCCTCCCTCAAGGCTTGTACCTGATTTTCTCTATTGTCTATTTAAATGGTTGGTTTTTAGAGTTTATGTTGCCTTCCTTGTGTTTCTAATGGAACATTTTGGATGTTCAATTTTGCCATAATTCTAGAATTAGAGACCTATTCATCTTACTCCAATCTAGTTTCTTACCCATAATTCTAATGGAATTGTTCTTTTAATGGCCATTGGTAACTTACTTAGGAGCTGGCTCATGCTTCCCAAGAGCAAATCACTGATGCTTCCTCACCTTCAAAACATCTTTTATTATAGGTTTCTTAAATATATATACTGATTCTGGTTTTACCTTGCCACCTCGTTTTTTCTTTTCTTGCCATGCATTTTCAGCTCATTTTGACCATTATTTTTTTTTTTTTACTTTTTTTCCTGTTATTTTCTTTTGTCTACCTAAGTGCAATTTTAAATTGCTTATACAAGAAACAATCCTTTTAAAAAGCTATAACAAATACTATTTACCATGACAAGCTGTTTAACACAAGAACTTACAGCAGCTGTGAATGAAGGCTAAAGATCTGGGCAAGATCACAACAATTAAATCCTGAACAGTGATGTGGGAGCGGTTCATGACTTCCCACCCATAATTGAGAAGTTATTAGCAATTGATGTCTACAGAGGGAGGGAGGGAGTCAGTTTTCTTCACAGATGAAGGCCTGATAGGCTACCCATGAACCACTAGATTGTCTCACACTCAGTGCATCTAAACAGCTCTAAGTAGACTCAGTAGCTTTTAACTGGAGCACATGAAGCTGGAAAGGTAAAGTGGTGGCAACATGATAGGGAAGGAATTAGAGAGACAGAAATGGAGTGTGGAATTGGATGAAAACATAAACACATGTATGATATTCTCAACCAATAATAAACAAAACTCTTATGAACTGATAACTCTCACACTGTTACTTTTATTCATTTATTTTACTATTCGCCAACATTTAAACGTAGGGGCAGAGCTGGAGTTTTTCATTTTGTTTCATCTACATCATTCAAACATCAACTTTACAGGTTGTCTAGTGACCTCTCTCCAAATACACTTGCTCTGTCCATCACCATTCATACTATGATTGTCTTAGATCATTCTGGGTGCAATAAAACACCTCATAGTCTGTGTGTATCATCTGTAACAAGAGTTTCTCTTCAAAGTGCTGTAAGCTATCTAGTTTGAGGTCAGGGTATCTTCAAGGTTATTATCCTTTCTTTAAACTCTTGTTTTGAAATTTGTACTCTTTTTTCAGTCATTTGAGAGTTTCATATAACACGCTTTGACCATACTTACTCCTCTCTCTCTTCCAATTGCACTCCTCTTTGTCATCTAGAAACTGTGATCTGTAATAATAAAACATAGCCCTTGACAGTCAGTACTCAGAAAATGTAGCATAAATAGCATCTCACTATACTTATGTTATAATGAAAATAAATGTGTAAAACAGTTTTGGCTGGCCAGTGTTCTAGTGTATTTATTTTTAAAGATAATGCAATAAAAATGAACTGTGACACTTTTTAGAAGAAACACTTATTCAATGAGGTAGATGTTAGATCAGAGTGGACTAAGGTAATGTTTGGAGGTAAGAAAGCACAATTCAAACTTCAACAGAATCAGACTGTTCTTTAACTAGAACCATGAACAATAACAACTTCTTTGTAGTGATGGAGGTTTTGCTCTCATTGGGCTATTGGCCCAGGCTTATATCAGGGAGTTGTGGATAGGGACATTGCAAGTATTGACTCTGGGTCATTTGAAGGTTTTTCAAAGAACATTTAATAAAGAGGACATCCAGTAGGCTTCAAGCAAGTGGAACATCCATGACCAGGGTTGGGAGAGCTGAGAAAACTGCCTCTGGGTCAAGCTAAGTCCAGCCCAACATTAGGAAAAATGATATTTAGACTCTTGGGTTATTAATCACTTGCTAGGTTTAAATATGAAATAGATCTTATATCTCACACATTTATGTCAAAATCCTATTTATAAAATTTTTGTGAGTATATGTGCATGGAAATGGGTGTCCATTTGTGTGTAGGTGCATGGGAGTATCTGCATGAATGCATGAGCGTATGAATATGACTGTGGAGGCCAGGTATCAAACTAGGGTGTTCTTTCTCAGGTGTCCATTACTTCATTTTTTTTTTTTTTTTTTTTGGTTGGTTTTTTGAGACAGGGTTTCTCTGTGTAGCTTTGCGCCTTTCCTGGAGCTCACTTGGTAGCCCAGGCTGGCCTCGAACTCACAGAGATCCTCCTGCCTCTGCCTCCCGAGTGCTGGGATTAAAGGCGTGCGCCACCACCGCCCGGCCATTCGTTTTTTAAGACAGGGTCTTTCACCTCTCTGGATCTAGTCAAGTAGGTAAGACCGACTAGGGAGCAATCCCCCGAGAATTGTTTCTGCCCCACCTAGTGCTGGGCTTATGAATAGGTTTAATATACCTGACATTTTTACTGGGATTCTGGGGCTTGAACTACATTCCTCATGCTTTCAGGACAAGGCTTTACCGATAGGCTATCTCTTCAACCCTGTTGATATAATCATTGAGATTCACAAGCAGGCGCACATATTATATCTGTCTATTTTGACATAATAGCAAAGAGAATCTCTCAGTCTGCTTCTGCTATCCTTGCTTAAGATAAGGCAACTAATGAATGTTCCTACAATTTTTTTTAATTTCAAAGCAAATAAACAAAAATTTCTGGGAATTAAAGTTATGACATACTCAAATACAATGAACACGAATCTTTCATTCTTTATGTACACATTGGGTATGGTAAAAATATCAAGCTGTTTAGCCTGTTGCTGTTTGAGAAAAATGTCAGCTATAGGAGACATTGAAAGACAAGCTGAAAACATGTTTCAGTCATGATTGAAAACAGATAGCATTTTGGCTAAAGTATTTCCCAGAATTTGTTATTACATGAATTGTATTATCCAGTTTCTTTCTAGCCATATCTTCATTCATCTTATTATGAAATTATGTTTAACAGCCCACTAAATCTTGATTTTCAGAAAAGGAATCAAACAATAAATGTATTCACCAAAGGATTCTGAGAAATAGGAGCGCAATGAGGTATGTTATGGAAACTGGTTTCTTTGAATTATATTGTCTACCGTTGTGGCAGTCACATCCATTGCTGTCCCCATGTGTTGAAAGTCCCTTCCACAATAATGTGTAGATAATGTGTGCCAATTAAATATAGTTCAGTACATATTCTCTTGCTAAACAGAGTAAAAGTGTGGCCATGGCTGAAAATGGAAGCTACAGGACTTGGGTTTTTTTTTTTTGTTTGTTTTTTGTTTTTTGTTTTTTGAGACAGGGTTTCTCTGTGTAGCTTTACACCTTTCCTGGAGCTCACTTGGTAGCCCAGGCTGGCCTCGAACTCACAGAGATCCGCCTGGCTCTGCCTCCCGAGTGCTGGGATTAAAGGCCTGCGCCACCACCGCCCAGAGACTTGGGATTTTTAATAGCTATGCAGTTCACTGGCATAAGATGTGAAGGAAGATATACACTCTTATAGAACATTTCCTTATTCATGAAAATGATAATATTATCTATCCTACACACTTCCATGTTAAAAATTTAAAAAGTAAATTGTAGTTTTTGCAAAATATATATAAACTAAACTACCAGGAACATTTTGTTGGTGTTATAATGTGTTACTAGAAAATTGATTTTCTTAATAAGAATGTACTTACTATGTTGATAAATGTAAAATTTATAAAGTTCAGGATTAATCATCTAGGTAATGGAAAAGTCTTTGTATACAAATTTTTACTGTAGTTTAAATAAATCTTAAGAATAGGATTAGACTAAGACAACATGTCAAAAAGTTAAGAGACATATGGAACTTTTTTTTATTGATGACAAATTTGATGAAATCTTACTAGAATGACAAGTCTCATGTCTCTTAGCTCCTCAGTGAAGGCTGTCAGGAATCATCAAAATTCAGCCAAGTGAAAGCTAATAGCCTTTTTTCTTATACCCAAACTAAGAGGATTGGTTAGACTCAAAGTGAAACACTATTACTGAAAAATCTTTTGTCTAATGTTTTGTGCACTGAGTGAAACAGAGCAAATGCCTGCCCATTTCATGGTGTAAAAATGAGTTCTGGCATTATTAAACAAATATCTTTTGGTCCAAAGACCACTTCAAACCTTTTCCACAACAGAATTTTGGGACTGTCCTATGAGATTTCTTACCACACTGTTATGGCTAAAATACTTTAATATATCAAATGTACTGAAAGTAAGACATTTTATTTAAAAGACATGCAGAGCATGTTATTGTTTAGAAGGAATTCTTTGAGTTGTTACAATATAAAATGAACTTATATTCTAACCATAGTTTTACTGGTTCTACTGTAATTGATATTTCCCTTTTAAATTTCCCAGCGGTTCTTGCTTAAGTAATCAAGCGTCAAGCATTAAAGACAAAATACACAATAGTAAGTTTTTTGGGGTTTTGTTTGTGCTTTAGTACATTCACATAGCTAATAAAGCAATTAAAGATCTACTTGTGTTCTATATTATAAACTAGTTCAAAATTCCGAATGAGAATAGGTTGGGTGGCTCAGTAGTCAAAGCTAACATCCTTGAATTAGTCCCCAGGATCCACCCAGGGCAAGAAGACAATCAATTACTGCAAGTTGTCCTTTGTCTTCCCCATGAGGACATGTGCAAATGTGACCCATCTCTGCATGCAAAATAAATAAACGTTATTTTTAAAATTAAGTGAATAATAGGTTTAGTGAAAATAACATCTCAGTATGAGTAGTAAAGTGAGAATTAGTATATTATATTTTAACCCTGGAAAGGTACTGCATATGAAATGTCATGAAAAAAAATCATGTCTGTATATAGCTTGGTGTATATATACTATTTGAGAACTAACTACAAATTAGATGATATTACAGATACTTGGTTAAAGTGGTAACTCATGGGATAGGAAAGTGTAAGTGTAGGATTAAATGAAAATATGTAGGTATATTGAGTATATTTATTATAATAAGAAAGAGATGTCTTAATCCCTAGAGAAAACTACAAACATGAGTTTGAGCATATTTATTCAGAACAAAAGGTACAAAATGTATTTGAGTCCATTTATTTTCTATAACAAAAAGATGAGGATTTGTGTAGCATGAATCTTAAAAGTTCTTATTAATAAAATCAAACCTGAGGCCAGTTATTGGGGTGAACACTGGAAGGTCAGAGAAACAGAATAAGCCACAGCTATCTCACCTCGCTGAATCCTCAGCTGGTCTTGTTTCCTCAGACTGGATGCCCCGAGTCCTCATTCAGAATGGGTCTCAGCTGAACTGCTGCTAGAAGCCTGAATGCTTAACCAGGCCAAATGCTTCTCCAGGCCAAATGCCTCTCCAGGGCAAATGCTTCTAGTTTCTGGTCCTCACGCCTTATATACCTTTCTGCTTTCTACCACCACTCCCTGGGATTAAAGGTGTGCTTTCTGGGATTAAAGGCGTGGGTCACCATGCTTAGGTGTATCCTTGAACACATGGATTTCTGCCTCTGCAATGCTAGGATTAAAGGCATATGCTACCACTGCCTATCCTCATGTTTAATATTGTGGCTGTCCTGTTCTCTGACCCCAGATAAGTTTATTAGCATACACAATATTTTGGGGAACACAATACCACCACAGATTTGTTTATAGACACTGGAGTACATAGAGATGGATGACTTACATGCAGGTCAATATGATAGTCATACCTAGTGCTCACAGTTGCATTGAAGGAAATTCCTCATGAAGAAAATCAAGATCTGGTTCAAAACGAGTAAAATAATTCAGAACATCATGTATAATACACAAATAAAAAATATTCAACTAGTGATGAAGACAGCAAGAAGGAGGTAGAAATTAATGTGCAGGTTCTCTCAGCATCCACAGCCAAGATCCTTGGAGCCTGGAACTGTATGACAATAGATACTCAGAACACATAAACTGAGTTTACATAATACAATGGATAACAATTGAATTAACAAGTAAAATGGAAGAAAGCAGACATGAATTAATAGATTATAATCATAAAATATAAAAAACAGAGATTGAAACATCCTTTGGCAAATGTCATAATGCCTTAGCCAACAAAATTGTTCAAGTAAATGTGTAAAGACTGATGAGTGAGTAAAATGGTAGTTAACATATACTATGATTATTTCTCCATGTAATTCTTATTTTAATAATTTGATTGCAGAGCTAGATGCAGATAGCAACTTTGATAATAAATTTTGACTGTCAACTTGAAGATTACACAATTATCATAGAAGAAAACTCCTGGGACTGTCTATGGGGGAGTTTAAATTATGAAAATTATTGTGGAAACTTACACTAAATGTCATCATCACCGTTCTATAGGCTGAGGTGCTGTACTGAATAAAAAAAGAGAAAGTGTGTTGAGCACCAGCATTCATCTATCTCTGCTACCTGTCTGTGGATGCAATGTGACCAGCTGCCTCATGATCATACTGCTATACTATCACTACCATGACAGACTACACCTTCAAATCCAGAACGAAAACAAATCTTTCATTCTTTGAGGTCTTTTTCTTTTTCTTTTTTTTTCACATTCTTTTTTTCCCTTTTTTTTGAATTTATTTTATTTTATTTTACAATAAATTTTTCTTGGATAACTTCTTGAAAGAGTGAGTCTAGTCACTAATGCTGCACCTTTACCCAGTGAGCTGAGCCATGCTCAACATTAACTGGAAGTTGTGTCCTGTTTGCCTCTAAAATGTTTCACTTGGTGGAGTGTTGTAATTCTCTTACCAAATAATTTAATCATGAAGAAACATCAGAAAACCAGAATTTCAGCATAATCTCCATAATAATTCAAAAGTCCTCTTCTAATATACCAAGAATATGAAATGCAGATGTTCTAGAATAAAGAAGGAGGAGATGTAATGAGTGGTTACAGTATGTGACTCTAGCACGATATTGTCAAGGATCATAGCAAAACTATGATCAGAACAAATAAGTAAGGTCTGTAGAGAAGCTTCTAATCTTGTGTCTATTTCCTAGCATCAATACTTTAATAACGTGCATAGTATTATTTGGTAGAAAACTGAGTAAAATATATATAGGAATCATTAGCAGTATTTTTTTAGAGTTTTGTGTATCTGAATTTATTTTAAAAGGATACTGAAAAATACAATGAGGAAAAACAGCACTTAAGTGTTATTTTAAAGTAATGACCTAAATTATGAAATTCATAATCTAGATATAACATCTTTCAGAACACAGTGCACAATATATAAAATAGCAATAAGGAGAAAGCACATAATTATGGTGTTCAATGATAAGTTGTGTCCTTGGAAAACAAATAGCCAGTGATGTCATGGAGTTATGCCAAGCTCTTCAAAAGGAGTAAAACAGATTATTAACTCTAAAAAAAGGGAAACACTTATTGAGAAGATGGGTCAAAGACTGAATATAAAAGATGGATTGAGAGATCGGAGAAGTATTACTTTAACTGAATTTGTCGGGGGGAAATTGCAAATATATAAATAGTCAGAATATCAGGTTGACCATAATGCTAACAAGACTATTAGGTTTCCATGTCCAAAATGCTTATGGGTACTCTATTCACAGTCGCCAGGGAATGAGAACAACCTACATATATTTCAACAGATGAATGGATAACAAAAATGTGGTCAATATACACCACTGAATTTTATTCAGCTGTAAAGAAAAATAAAATTTTCAGTTAAGTGTAGGGAACTAGAAAATATTACACTGAGTGCAATAACCCAAATATATTATAAAAATTAGTTAAAATCATTTGAAGTAGCTCTTTATTTTTCAGAAATAAATATTTGCAATGTATTAAAATGTGTGGGAAATCTGGAACTGTTGAATAACAATCCTGAAACAGTAAACAGAATAGCTGATAAAAATTCCTCTGCCTGTTTTATCAAAGTGTTTTGATTGGAAATAAGTGAAATTTTATTTCCTAATTTCCTTGGATTGAAGGTAAATTTCCTCCAGCTTAGGAGAAGGTATATTGATTACAAGAAGATATTGAGATTCATTCATCCATAGCATTGCAACACAGAGATGATCCTGAAGAAATCTGCAAAAAAAAAAAAAAAAAAAAGAAAGAAAAGTATTTGAGTTTAGTAAAAAAGCAAAGCAAACAGGAAAGTTAAATTAACTCAATAATTTTTGAATGGAACTTCAAAGAGTTTAAAAAGGCCCAGTCTCTACCAAGCAATATGGTTTTGTGTGTTTTCTTTCCAGATTATTGTGTCAAATGGACCACTTCAAATAACTGCAATAAGAAAATTTATCTCTCTTCACACAGATTTCCTTCTATGTCCTCTTCCCTATTGATGCTACAGTGACATTCTTTCTTTTATCCACTTCCTTCTCCAAAGGATCTTGCCCTGCCCATGACATTACTCAGGATATGAAGGCAACTAAAGGATTTATTTCCTGTCATCTAATGTTTGGTGGTGTAAGTATTTGAATAGTCAAACACACATTGTTCTACATTTTTACAAAATCCACATTTCTTAGTCTTCACAATGTTTATATGCGTAAATAACATTTATAGTACCTATCTTTCTTAGATTGTAATGTATATAAAAGACCATGGCAGGCAGAAGGCTTCCTGGTACAGATTCATTTTTAAATAGTATTACACCAAGTTCCTGCTGGAGAGCATTATTCTATGCACATGCCACTTTCATCTCTGGAAACCATGTTGTGTTCATTGTTGTTACATAAGGAACAGAAGAATATGGCTCTCCCGAAGACAATCAATCATTTACAAATAATACTGTTGTTCTCTAGTTCTTCTCAGATAATCATTGTTATCACTGTGGTTTACATATTTCCAGACTTTTTTCCAAACCAGTTTACCAAGTTTATAGAAGGGTGGTGGTGTTGTCTCTTTCACATTTATATCATGTGCAAAATAAATTAATCAGTAACGATTCTACAAACACTTTTCAGTAAGAGTAAAACAAAAGATAAGACTGTTTTCCTTATAAATGTGCAATATGCAAATAGCTTAATGTTTCCCAGAAGTGGGTGCTTTACCTATGGAATGGTATTAATATGTTGTGGTTTTGTTTTCTAAGATTGGTTAACAACACACAAAACTAAAATAATTTGACTCATGGACACAGTTCCCTAGATTATCTGAAAACAAAAATGAGATACTTCATAATTTAAATATCTCTCCTGTGTATGTCAGGCAAGCCTTGATTGGCAACACCACTACATCTTTGTCTAAAACACTAATGATGTGGGGGTGAGGAATCTTGGGGCTTCCTGGGGCTGTGATTCATCACTGTGTTCTAACTGTGCTTTTTAAATAACTGTTGTCTTTGACATTATGAACCAAGTTGAATAAGAGCTGGGATGCAAATGAGTCTCACATGGCAACTGAAAAGTCTGGGAGATACTGTGAATATTTTAATCACAATAATGCCTTTTTATTCTTCAGTTTGTTATGTTCTGTTTTTATTAAATGACTCAGGAAATATTAATCAATATAATTCCTCCAGCCCATAAAGAACCCACAGTCTAGTGAGTTGCTTCTGTATTGATACATATACAATCTATATGCTTGAGTATGTAAATCAAAAGTTTCAGTAGATGCCCTTGTACCATATTTGATGAACACGTGCATTATCATTTCTCTAAAATAAATTATCATTTAAGGGGAATTATCTTTTAAGGTAATTTGTGTAATTTGTAGATGTCAAAAATTTTTCTCTGAAGTAGTTTTATAGTATAATTGGCATCATGACAATATTAACTATTAGAGTGTTAGCAAGCTAATATTTTAAATATATTTATTATAGCATTGGAAATAGCATAAGTTTATATAACTGTTGTGAAAATAATTTTCACCAACTAGATGAATATTCACATATTGTTGTCCCTAAATATCCTGGGATAGTGAAGTACCCTTGATAGATTTACACAAATATCACTTAGAACTAAGCCTAAGAAATTCCATATAAAATATAACTAAATATTAAATTTTCTGATAAGAAATGTGCTTAAAGAATATATTTAAAAATGACATTTATAGCCGGGCAGTGGTGGCGCACGCCATTAAACCCAGCACTCGTGAGGCAGAAGCAGGAGGATCTCTGTGAGTTCGAGGCCAGCCTGGTCTACAAAGTGAGTTCCAGGAAAGGCGCAAAACTACACAGAGAAACCCTGTCTCAAAAAACAAACAAACAAACACAAACAAAAACAAAAACATGACATTATTGACAAGATAGTTTTACAGAACAGGGAAAATTGAGTGAAATATAGAAAATTTTTACAATAGGCTTATCTTCCTTAAACATGAGTTGAACAAGACAAATGTCTCAAAGAAATATATAAAGAAGAGGAAAATTATCTCACAATATTTACTTTTGGATAATGAATATGTCCTTATAGCTGTAATCTAAAACCATTGAGGCAGGGGAATAACTTCTGAGTGGTAAATTTCTTCACTTCCCTGGAGGGATTCTGGTTTGGCTCAGTCACCAAATAATTATCAATTAAAAAGATGACACGGAAATAGAAATTAGAATGATGAGTGACAGAGGTGGGCATGGTTAAATAAAACAAAGGAGACATTTCGGTCCAAGAATTCATGATTATACTTAGATAAGAAAAAGAAGAAAACCAAGAGCCCAATTGTCAACCATGGTGACCATATATATAGGCACCATGCTGTATGACTGAAAGATTAGAGTATTCTCATTTTAGTTTGTACAATGTGTGTCTTAATCTCTAATATTTGGGCTTTTGCTCCTCCACTGATGACTTTTCTTCCCCCATCTGATATTCATCAAACCCTGCAGCCCATGGAACTTTCCCTCTCTCACTCACCAAGCACTACTGTATGCTCTTACAACTCTTCCTCCTTTTCTAGATCTAAAAAGACTCTCCAGGACGGAAGAGATGATTCAGAGTTAAGGAGTGCATGCTGCTCCTGCAGATGACTGGAGTTCAGTTCCCAGTCCTTAAAGTTGGCGTCTCACAATGACTTGTAACTTCAGCTTTTGGAGATCCACCACCCTCTCCTGGCCTCTGCACGCATACACATATGCTCACATAAAGATACACACACACACACACACACACACACACACACACACACACACACACA